>NW_025572433.1:0-124480 GCF_020424385.1 Procambarus clarkii | reverse complement strand
TCATGAGTACTACCATCTGGGTCCCCAGTTTGCAGGTGTTTGTTGCCCCGGTTCCAGATGTTATGGCGTCACCGGTGGATGGACGAGACCCTTGGCAATGGGTGCTCTGGGAGGCGTTCAATGTAAGATTCCCGCGGGCCAAGTTCCCGGGCAAGTTTGTGCTCTGATTTCTTGTGTGTTTGCTCTATGACGTGCTGTGTGCCCTTCTGGCTGTTTGTTTGCCCTGTTCTATTATGTGCTTCTGCCTCTCCCTTTGTGCGTAGCTTTGCCGTGTGGCATATTAGTTTCTAGTGCTTGGCGTCACTCGTTTCGCGTTTTGGCTTGGCGTTTCGCCTCTTCTGGCTTTTCTGCGATTCACCCTTCACGGGTACGCCGGGGCGCATCCGATCCCACGATCGTCGTCGCCCCTAACTCAACAACAACAACATATATACAGCTTAAACCACGTGGTCTCTCTTCCTTCCAGTCATCTGTAGATATAAACCTACAATTCCTGTATAACAGGCTATGTGTTTTGTTTACATATATGTGTGTGTGTGCGTAACTACCTAAATGTACTTACATGACGAGAGCTTCGCTCGTGGTGTCCCGTCTGGATTTATATTACAATAAATGTATAACTTGAGAATAATTTCTGTTTAGGACAAAGGTTCATTTCCCTGTTTGTCAGTAGGCTATCACTGAAACCGTAATATGCTTTCGGACCATCGCAAATACTTATATAACTACCGAGGTGGTCTGAGAGGGCGGTTCGTGTATGCTTCCCAGTGTGTACGTGTGGGCGTACATATGTGCGGACGTACGTACGTGCGGGTATACGTATGTGCGGGCGTACATATGTGCTGGAATGCGTCTATTACGCCCGAGTGTTTATTGATGAACACTCATGGGTTTGGCGGTGCTATGAGTCCATGGGCGGCATGAGTATGTGGGCGGCATGAGTATGTGGGCGGCATGAGTATGTGGGCGGCATGAGTGTGTTGGCCAAATATGAGTGTGTGTGTATGTGTACCTCACGAGTGTCATGAGGCATAGGAGCGTGGGTGACAGGCTCGCAGACTGCACATGTGCCTGTGCAGCATACTCATATGGGAAGCATAGACGTGAGGGCAGCATACATGAGGGCTTCATACACACGTCACACACACACCTGCTAGCGGCATACAAGTGTGTGTGAGGCACTCAGATGTAGGGGGGGGGGAGGTGAGTGCCACTGGCCTCAGATGGCAGATGAGGAGTTATGAGGAAAGGGCAGATGTGTGGGGGGGGGGGGGTGTGTTTGGCCTGGAGTGAAGAGGCAGGTGGATGAGGATGAAAGTGTAGGTGGATGAGGGGGAAGGGGAGGGGGTGAGGGGAAACTACTGTGGACCCTCTCACCTGCTGACATTTCACACCAACCTCCACCCACTCACTCACCCTTCTCACAGTCCATTCACTCTCACTCACCCTCTCTTACAGTCCAATCACTCTCACTCACCCTCTCTCACAGTCACTCACTCTCACCCTCACAGTTCACTCACTCTCACCCTCACAGTTCACTCACCCCCCAAAACCACATATTTCTAAACACCCAGTCTCATATGTACCAATATCACATGCCACACCCGTCATCTCACACATCATCGTCATTTCCCCCCCCCCCTAGTATCTGTGGTCCTCCACACCTACATGGTCTCCCACACCTGCACCAACACCCACACCTGTGTCTCCTCCCACACCTGGGTGACCCACACTAACCTGAGACAAAGCCTTTAACAGCCGAGTGGTGAGACAGTCGGTTGACACAGGGGACACAGGGGACACAGGTGGAAACTGAGTGCCCAAATGAGCCACAGAGATATTTGAAAGAACTTGTTTAGTGTCAGAGTGGTTGACAAATGGAATGCATTAGGAGGTGATGTGGTGGAGGCTGACTCCATACACAGTTTCAAGTGTAGATATGATAGAGCCCAATAGGCTCAGGAATCTGTATACCTGTTGATTGACGGTTGAGAGGCGGGACCAAAGAGCCAGAGCTCAACCCCCGCAAACACAACTAGGTGAATACAACTAGGTGAGTACACACACACACACACACACACACACACACACACACACACACACACACACACACACATGTCAGTTAGCCTAAATTCTCCAATATTCATCCATAACACTGCCTCACGGGACTGCAACCTTATCAAACAAAGCTGTCTGGTATTTCTAACTGTCAACACAAATTAACAACTTAACATATCAATCATTGCAACTGTTGATAAATAGACACTAACTAACCTTGCTATGAGATATAAATACAAGTG
The DNA here is from genome assembly GCF_020424385.1 of Procambarus clarkii. Lineage (NCBI taxonomy): Eukaryota > Metazoa > Arthropoda > Malacostraca > Decapoda > Cambaridae > Procambarus > Procambarus clarkii. The sequence goes on along the minus strand of NW_025572433.1, from coordinate 122,180 downwards.
CCAAATTTGATTCAGAAGGCAACTCCAGCGTGGCCTAGTCGGATAGAACAAGTTCCTAATCCGGATAGATCTGCGTTCGAGCCTGTCGGAACGGTTGCAAGTACAGGGCACAGATTTCTCTGTGTGTCCCCTCCTGTAGGAGCATCAGTTTCGATAGATTCTCTGGATAGCCGAAGATTGATTGACCGACTCCTTGGAATGTGGGGAAGGGTTGAAGTCCGGGGGGCCACGGACGGATACCTGGATCCACTGACCTCGGGCAGGTCTTTCAATCCACCTGGATTTCAGGTGGGGAGAAGGGAGGCAATTTGGGTCGACACAAATAGCTTCCTGGACCCAAAACCCCTTGGATACACGGACACGGACACTCACACGGACACGCACACGGACACTCATGGACTCTGACACGAACCGAAGGTTCGTGTCAGATAATAAGAAGGGAGTTGATAATATAATAAGGTTGTATAATAATAATATAATATATAATAATAATAATAATAATAATATAATAATATATAATAATAATAATAATAATAATAATATAATAATATAATATATAATAATAATAATAATAATATAATAATAATAATAATAATAATAATAATAATAATAATATAATAATAATAATAATATAATAATTAATTAATAATTAGGTTGGTTGGTTAGGTTGGTTGGTTGGTTAGGTGGTTGGTTGGTTAGGTTGGTTGTTGGTTAGGTCGGTTGGTTAGGTTGGTTAGGTTAGGTTGGTTTGGTTAGGTTAGGTTGGTTGGTTAGGTTGGTTGGTTAGGTTGGTTAGTTAGGTTGGTTGGTTAGGTTGGTTGGTTGGTTGGTTAGGTTGGTTGGTTAGGTTAGGTTGGTTGGTTAGGTTAGTTGGTTGGTTAGGTGGTTGGTTGGTTAGGTTGGTTAGGTTAGGTTGGTTTAGTTAGGTTGGTTGGTTAGGTTGGTTGGTTGGTTAGGTTAGGTTGGTTAGGTTAGGTTGGTTGGTTAGGTTAGGTTGGTTGGTTAGGTTGGTTGGTTGGTTAGGTTGGTTGGTTGGTTAGGTTAGGTTGGTTGGTTGGTTAGGTTAGGTTGGTTGGTTAGGTTGGTTGGTTGGTTAGGTTGGTTGGTTAGGTTAGGTTGGTTAGGTTAGGTTGGTTGGTTGGTTGGTTAGGTTGGTTGGTTGGTTGGTTGGTTAGGTTAGGTTGGTTAGGTTAGGTTGGTTGGTTAGGTTAGGTTGGTTAGGTTAGGTTGGTTGGTTAGGTTAGGTTGGTTGGTTGGTTAGGTTGGTTAGGTTAGGTTGGTTGGTTGGTTAGGTTAGGTTGGTTAGGTTAGGTTGGTTAGGTTAGGTTGGTTGGTTAGGTTAGGTTGGTTAGGTTAGGTTAGGTTGGTTTAGGTTGGTTGGTTAGGTTAGGTTGGTTAGGTTAGGTTGGTTAGGTTAAGGTTGGTTAGGTTAGGTTGGTTGGTTAGGTTGGTTGGGTTAGGTTGGTTAGGTTAGGTTAGGTTGGTTGGTTAGGTTGGTTGGTTAGGTTAGGTTGGTTGGTTAGGTTGGGTTGGTTAGGTTAGGTTGGTTGGTTAGGTTGGGTGGTTGGTTAGGTTAGGTTGGTTGGTTAGGTTAGTTTTGGTTGGTTAGGTTAGGTTGGTTGGTTAGGTTAGGTTGGTTAGGTTAGTTGGTTGGTTAGGTTGGTTAGGTTGGTTAGGTTAGGTTAGGTTAGTTTGGTTAGGTTGGTTAGGTTAGGTTGGTTGGTTGCTCAGGTTAGGTTGGTTAGGTTAGGTTGGTTGGTTAGGTTAGGTTGGTTAGGTTAGGTTGGTTAGGCTAGATTGGTTGGTTAGGTTGGTTGGTTAGGTTGGTTGGTTAGGTTGGTTAGGTTAGGTTGGTTAGGTTAGGTTGGTTGGTTAGGTTAGGTTGGTTGGTTAGGTTGGTTGGTTAGGTTGGTTGGTTAGGTTGGTTGGTTAGGTTGGTTGGTTAGGTTGGTTGGTTAGGTTGGTTGGTTAGGTTGGTTGGTTAGGTTGGTTGGTTAGGTTAGGTTGGTTGGTTGGTTAGGTTGGTTGGTTAGGTTAGGTTGGTTAGGTTAGGTTGGTCAGGTTAGGTTGGTTGGTTAGGTTGGTCAGGTTAGGTTGGTTAGGTTAGGTTGGTTGGTTAGGTTGGTTAGGTTAGGTTGGTTAGGTTGGTTAGGTTGGTCAGGTTAGGTTGGTTGGTTGGTTAGGTTGGTTGGTTAGGTTAGGTTGGTTAGGTTAGGTTGGTTTAGGTTGGTTGGTTAGGTTGGTTAGGTTAGGTTGGTTAGGTTAGGTTGGTTAGGTTAGGTTGGTTGGTTAGGTTGGTTGGTTAGGTTGCTTGGTTAGGTTAGGTTGGTTGGTTAGGTTGGTTAGGTTGGTTGGTTAGGTTAGGTTACATTGCTTAGGTTGGTTGGTTACGTTGGTTAGGTTAGGTTTAGGTTACATTGTTAGGTTAGGTTGGTTTGGTTAGGTTGGTTGGTTAGGTTGCTGGTTAGGTTGGTTGGATAGAATGGTTAGATAGCTTAGGTTGGTTGGTTAGGTTAGATAGCTTAGGTTGGTTGGTTAGGTTAGATAGCTTAGGTTGGTTGGTTAGGTTAGGTTGCTTAGGTTGGTTGGTTAGGTTGGTTGCTTACGTTGGTTAGGTTGGTTGGTTAGGTTCCTTGGTTAGGTTGGTTGGTTAGGTTGCTGGTTAGGTTGGTTGGATTGGTTAGGTTGGTTGGTTAGGTTAGGTTAGGTTGGTTGGTTAGGTTAGGTTAGGTTAGGTTAGGTTGGTTGGTTAGGTTGGTTAGATAGCTTAGGTTGGTTGGTTAGGTTAGTTGGTTAGGTTAGTTGGTTAGGTTAGATTGCTTAGGTTGGTTAGGTTGGTTGGTTAGGTTAGGTTGGGTTGGTTAGTTGGTTAGGTTAGATTGCTTAGGTTGGTTAGGTTGGTTGGTTGGTTAGGTTAGTTGGTTAGGTTAGTTGGTTAGGTTAGATTGCTTAGGTTGGTTAGGTTGGTTGGTTGGTTGGTTGGTTGGTTAGGTTGGTTGGTTAGGTTAGATTGCTTAGGTTGGTTGGTTAGGTTAGGTTGGGTTGGTTGGTTGGTTAGGTTAGGTTGGGTTGGTTGGTTAGGTTAGGTTAGGTTAGGTTAGGTTGGTTGGTTAGGTTAGATAGCTTAGGTTGGTTAGGTTGGTTGGTTAGGTTGGTTGGTTAGTTAGGTTCGTTTGTTAGGTTGGTTAGGTTAGGTTGGTTGGTTAGGTTGGTTGGTTAGTTAGGTTCGTTTGTTAGGTTAGTTGGTTAGGTTGGTTAGGTTGGTTAGGTTGGTTGGTTAGGTTGGTTGGTTAGTTAGGTTCGTTTGTTAGGTTAGTTGGTTAGGTTGGTTACGTTGGTTAGGTTGGTTAGGTTCCTTGGTTAGGTTGGTTGGTTAGGTTGGTTACGTTGGTTAGGTTGGTTGGTTAGGTTAGTTAGGTTGGTTGGTTAGGTTAGATAGCTTAGGTTGGTTAGGTTGGTTGGTTGGTTAGGTTCCTTGGTTAGGTTGGTTGGTTAGGTTGCTTGGTTAGATTAGATAGCTTAGGTTGGTTGGTTAGGTTAGTTACGTTGGTTGGTTAGGTTGGTTGGTTGGTTAGGTTGGTTGGTTAGGTTGGTTGGTTGGTTAGGTTGGTTGGTTAGGTTAGGTTGCTTAGGTTGGTTGCTTAGGTTGGTTACGTTGGTACTAACCAACTTAAGTTGGTTAGTACCATTGTTGTTAGCAGTGTTAGTAGTTGGTTAGTATCACTAACCAACTTAAGTTGGTTACGTTATTACATTGGTTAGGTTGGTTGGTCACGTTGGTTAGGATGGTTGGTTACGTTGGTTAGGTTGGTTGGTTACGTTGGTTGGTTGGTTACGTTGGTTAGGTTGGTTGGTTTGTTAGGTTGGTTTGTTAGGTTGGTTGGTTAGGTTGGTTTGTTAGGTTGGTTGGTTAGGTTGGTTTGTTAGGTTAGGTTGGTTAGGTTAGGTTAGGTTAGGTTAGGTTAGGTTGGTTCGTTAGGTTGGTTGGTTAGGTTGGTTGGTTAGGTTAGGTTGGTTGGTTAGGTTGGTTTGTTAGGTTAGGTTGGTTTGTTAGGTTAGGTTGGTTAGGTTGGTTTGTTAGGTTGGTTGGTTAGGTTAGGTTGGTTGGTTAGGTTGGTTTGTTAGGTTAGGTTGGTTAGGTTAGGTTGCTTAGGTTGGTTGCTTAGGTTGGTTGCTTAGGTTGGTTGCTTAGGTTGGTTGCTTAGGTTGGTTACATTGGTTAGGTTGGTTGGTTAGGTTGGTTGCTTAGGTTGGTTGCTTAGGTTGGTTGCTTAGGTTGGTTGGTTAGGTAGCTTGGTTAGGTTGCTTGGTTAGGTTAGATAGCTTAGGTTGGTTGGTTAGGTTAGATAGCTTAGGTTGGTTGGTTAGGTTAGATAGCTTAGGTTGGTTGGTTGGTTTGTTAGGTTGGTTAGGTTAGGTTAGGTTAGGTTAGGTTAGGTTGGTTGGTTGGTTAGGTTGGTTGGTTGGTTAGGTTAGGTTGCTTAGGTTGGTTGCTTAGGTTGGTTACATTGGTTAGGTTGGTTGGTTACGTTGGTTAGGTTGGTTGGTTACATTGGTTAGGTTGGTTGGTTACGTTGGTTAGGTTGGTTGGTTAGGTTGGTTGGTTAGGTTGGTTGATTAGGTTGGTTGGTTACGTTGGTTGATTAGGTTGGTTGGTTACGTTGGTTGATTAGGTTGGTTGGTTAGGTTGCTTGGTTAGGTTAGATAGGCTACCAACAATTACAGCCCTTTTTCTATTTCTATTTCTACAAACCTAGCCTAAACTAACCTAACTTAACCTGCAAACCTAGCCTATTTCCTAGTCAAAACAAACATATCCTAATCTAAGCTAACCTAACCTAACCTAACGTAACTAACTCCTGGATACCTATTTACTGTTAGGTGAATAGATGTATTCGGTGATAGGAAACGCTACCTACAATTACAGCCCTTCTTCTTTTTCTATTTCTACAAACCTAGCCTATTTCCTAGCCTAAACTAACCTAACCTAAGGTAATCTAACTAACTCCTGGATACCTATTTACTGCTACGTGAACAGAGAAGACACGCTACCAACAATTACTGCCCTATTTCTATTTCAACAAAAATAGCCTATTTCTTAGCCTAAACTAATCTAACCTAATTAAACCTAACCTAACCTAATCTAACCTTACCTATATATATACTTCACTACTCACTATCATCATCACTACCACACTACTCACTAACATCATCACTACCTCACTACTCACCATCATCATCACTACCTCTCTACTCACCATCATCATCACTACCTCTCTACTCACCATCATCATTACCTCACTACTCACCATCATCATCACTACCTCACCATCATCATCACTACCTCACCATCATCATCACTACCTCTCTACTCACCATCATCATCACTACCTCTCTACTCACTAACATCATCACTACCTCTCTACTCACCATCATCATCACTACCACACTACTCACTAACATCATCACTACCTCACTACTCACCATCATCATCACTACCTCTCTACTCACCATCATCATCACTACCTCACTACTCACCATCATCATCACTACCACAATACTCACTAACATCATCACTACCTCACTACTCACCATCATCATCACTACCTCTCTACTCACCATCATCATCACTACCTCACTACTCACCATCATCATCACTACCACACTACTCACTAACATCATCACTACCTCACTACTCACCATCATCATCACTACCACAATACTCACTAACATCATCACTACCTCACTACTCACCATCATCATCACTACCACAATACTCACTAACATCATCACTACCTCACTACTCACCATCATCATCACTACCACAATACTCACTAACATCATCACTACCTCACTACTCACCATCATCATCACTACCTCTCTACTCACCATCATCATCACTACCTCTCTAATCACCATCATCATTACCTCACTACTCACCATCATCATCACTACCTCTCTACTCACCATCATCATCACTACCTCTCTACTCACTAACATCATCACTACCACACTACTCGCCATCATCATCATTACCTCACTACTCACCATCATCATCACTACCTCTCTACTCACCATCATCATCACTACCTCTCTACTCACTAACATCATCACTACCACACTACTCGCCATCGTCATCATTACCTCACTACTCACCATCATCAACATTACCTCACTACTCACCATCACTACCACACTACTCACCATCATCACTACCTCACTACTCACCATCATCATCACTACTTCTCTACTCACCACCATCATCATTTCCTCACTACTCACTAACATCATCACTTCCTCACTACTCACCATCATCATCATCATCACTACTCACCATTATCACTACCCACCATCATCACTACCACACTACTCATAAACATCATCACTACAACACTACTCACCATCATCACTACCACACTACTCACTATCATCACTACCACACTACTCGGTGAGTAGTGTGGTAGTGATAGTGAGTAGTGATGATGGTGAGTAGTGAGGTAGTGATGATGATGGTGAGTAGTGTGGTAGTGATGATGATGGTGAGTAGTGTGGTAGTGATGATGATAGTGAATAGTGTGGTAGTGATGATGATAGTGAGTAGTGAGGTAGTGATGATGATGGTGAAGTGTGGTAGTGATGATGATGGTGAGTAGTGTGGTAGTGATGATGATGGTGAGTAGTGAGGTAGTGATGATGATGGTGAGTAGTGTGGTAGTGATGATGATGGTGAGTAGTGAGGTAGTGATGATGATGGTGAGTAGTGTGGTAGTGATGATGATAGTGAAGTGTGGTAGTGATGATGATGGTGAATAGTGTGGTAGTGATGATGATAGTGAGTAGTGAGGTAGTGATGATGATGGTGAGAAGTGATGATAGTGAGTAGTGTGGTAGTGATGATGGTGAGTAGTGAGGTAGTGATGATGATAGTGAGTAGTGAGGTAGTGATGATGATGGTGAGTAGTGAGGTAGTGATGATGATGGTGAGTAGTGTGGTAGTGATGATGATGGTGAGTAGTGTGGTAGTGATGATGATAGTGATGTAGTGATGATGATGGTGAGTAGTGAGGTAAAGATGATGATGGTGAGTAGTGTGGTAGTGATGATGATAGTGAATAGTGTGGTAGTGATGATGATAGTGAGTAGTGTAGTAGTGATGATGGTGAATAGTGTGGTAGTGATGATGATGGTGAGAAGTGATAGAAGTGATGATAGTGAGTAGTGATGATGATAGTGAATAGTGTGGTAGTGATGATGATGGTGAGTAGTGTGGTAGTTATTATGATAGTGAGGTAGTGATGGTGATAGTGAGGTAGTGATGATGATAGTGAATAGTGTGGTAGTGATGATGATGATGGTGAGTAGTGTGGTAGTGATAATGATAGTGAATAGTGTGGTAGTGATGATGATGGTGAGTAATGATGATGATAGTGAGTAGTGAGGTAGTGATGATGGTGAGTAGTGAGGTAGTGATGATGATAGTGAGTAGTGAGGTAGTGATGATGATGGTGAAGTGTGGTAGTGATGATGATGGTGAGTAGTGTGGTAGTGATGGTGAGTAGTGAGGTAGTGATGATGATGGTGAGTAGTGAGGTAGTGATGATGATGGTGAGTAGTGTGGTAGTGATGATGATGGTGAGTAGTGAGGTAGTGATGATGATGGTGAGTAGTGTGGTAGTGATGATGATAGTGAAGTGTGGTAGTGATGATGATGGTGAATAGTGTGGTAGTGATGATGATAGTGAGTAGTGAGGTAGTGATGATGATGGTGAGAAGTGATGATAGTGAGTAGTGTGGTAGTGATGATGGTGAGTAGTGAGGTAGTGATGATGATAGTGAGTAGTGAGGTAGTGATGATGATGGTGAGTAGTGAGGTAGTGATGATGATAGTGAGTAGTGTGGTAGTGATGATGATGGTGAGTAGTGTGGTAGTGATGATGATAGTGAATAGTGTGGTAGTGATGATGATAGTGAGTAGTGAGGTAGTGATGATGATGGTGAAGTGTGGTAGTGATGATGATGGTGAGTAGTGTGGTAGTGATGATGATGGTGAGTAGTGAGGTAGTGATGATGATGGTGAGTAGTGTGGTAGTGATGATGATGGTGAGTAGTGAGGTAGTGATGATGATGGTGAGTAGTGTGGTAGTGATGATGATAGTGAAGTGTGGTAGTGATGATGATGGTGAATAGTGTGGTAGTGATGATGATAGTGAGTAGTGAGGTAGTGATGATGATGGTGAGAAGTGATGATAGTGAGTAGTGTGGTAGTGATGATGGTGAGTAGTGAGGTAGTGATGATGATAGTGAGTAGTGAGGTAGTGATGATGATGGTGAGTAGTGAGGTAGTGATGATGATGGTGAGTAGTGTGGTAGTGATGATGATGGTGAGTAGTGTGGTAGTGATGATGATAGTGATGTAGTGATGATGATGGTGAGTAGTGAGGTAAAGATGATGATGGTGAGTAGTGTGGTAGTGATGATGATAGTGAATAGTGTGGTAGTGATGATGATAGTGAGTAGTGTAGTAGTGATGATGGTGAATAGTGTGGTAGTGATGATGATGGTGAGAAGTGATAGAAGTGATGATAGTGAGTAGTGATGATGATAGTGAATAGTGTGGTAGTGATGATGATGGTGAGTAGTGTGGTAGTTATTATGATAGTGAGGTAGTGATGGTGATAGTGAGGTAGTGATGATGATAGTGAATAGTGTGGTAGTGATGATGATGATGGTGAGTAGTGTGGTAGTGATAATGATAGTGAATAGTGTGGTAGTGATGATGATGGTGAGTAATGATGATGATAGTGAGTAGTGAGGTAGTGATGATGGTGAGTAGTGAGGTAGTGATGATGATAGTGAGTAGTGAGGTAGTGATGATGATGGTGAGTAGTGTGGTAGTGATGATGATGGTGAGTAGTGTGGTAGTGATGATGATGGTGAGTAGTGATAGAAGTGATGATAGTGAGTAGTGTGGTAGTGATGATGATGGTGAGTAGTGTGGTAGTGATGATGATAGTGAGTAGTGAGGTAGTTATGATGATGGTGAGTAGTGTGGTAGTGATGATGATGGTGAGTAGTGAGGTAGTGATGATGATAGTGAATAGTGTGGTAGTGATGATGATGGTGAGTAGTGTGGTAGTGATGATGATAGTGAGGTAGTGATGCTGATGGTGAGAAGTGATGATAGAGAGTAGTGGTAGTGATGATGGTGAGTAGTGAGGTAGTGATGATAGTGAATAGTATGGTAGTGATGATGGTGAGTAGTGTGGTAGTGATGATGATAGTGAGTAGTGTGGTTAGTGATGTTGATCGTGAGTATTGTAGTAGTGATGATGATAGTGAGTAGTGAGGTAGTGATGATGATGGTGAATAGTGAGGTAGTGATGATGATGGTGAGTAGTGTGATAGTGATGATGATGGTGAGTAGTGAGGTAGTGATGGTGTTGCTAAGTAGTGTGGTTAGTGATGTTGATCGTGAGTATTGTGGTAGTGATGATGATGGTGAGTATTGTGGTAGTGATGATGGTGAGTAGTGTGAGGTAGTGATGATGATGGTGAGGTAGTGATGATGGTGATGGTGAGGTGATGGTGAGTGATGATGGTGAGGTAGTGATGATAGTGTGGTAGTGATGATGATGGTGAGGTAGTGATGATGGTTAAGAGTAGTGTGGTAGTGATGATGGTGAGTAGTGTGGTAGTGATGATGATGATAGTGAGGTAGTGATGATGATGTTAAGAGTAGTGTGGTAGTGATGATGGTGAGTAGTGTGGTAGTGATGATGTTTATGATTAGTGTGGTAGTGATGATGGTGAGTAGTGTGGTAGTGATGATGTTTATGAGTAGTGTGGTAGTGATGATGGTGAGTAGTGATGATGGTGAGTAGTGATGATGATAGTGAGTAGTGAGGAAGTGATGATGTTAGTGAGTAGTGAGGTAGTGATGATGGTGAGTAGTGTGGTAGTGATGGTGAGTAGTGAGGTAGTGATGATGGTGAGTAGTGTGGTAGTGATGGTGAGTAGTGAGGTAATGATGATGATGATAGTGAGGTAGTGATGATGATGGTTAGTAGTGAGGTAATGATGATGATGGTGAGTAGAAAGGTAGTGATGATGATGGTGAGTAGAGGTAGTGATGATGATGGTGAGGTAGTGATGATGATGGTGAGTAGTGAGGTAATGATGATGGTGAGTAGAGAGGTAGTGATGATGATGGTGAGTAGAGAGGTAGTGATGATGATGGTGAGTAGTGAGGAAGTGATGATGTTAGTGAGTAGTGAGGTAGTGATGATGGTGAGTAGTGTGGTAGTGATGGTGAGTAGTGAGGTAATGATGATGATGGTGAGTAGTGTGGTAGTGATGATGGTGAGTAGTGTGGTAGTGATGGTGAGTAGTGAGGTAATGATGATGATGGTGAGTAGTGAGGTAGTGATGATGTTAGTGAGTATTGTGGTAGTGATGATGATGGTGAGTAGTGAGGTAGTGATGATGTTAGTGAGTAGTGTGGTAGTGATGATGATAGTGAGTAGTGAAGTATATATATAGGTAAGGTTAGATTAGGTTAGGTTAGGTTTAATTAGGTTAGATTAGTTTAGGCTAAGAAATAGGCTATTTTTGTTGAAATAGAAATAGGGCAGTAATTGTTGGTAGCGTGTCTTCTCTGTTCACGTAGAGTAAATAGGTATCCAGGAGTTAGTTAGATTACCTTAGGTTAGGTTAGTTTAGGCTAGGAAATAGGCTAGGTTTGTAGAAATAGAAAAAGAAGAAGGGCTGTAATTGTAGGTAGCGTTTCCTATCACCGAATACATCTATTCACCTAACAGTAAATAGGTATCCAGGAGTTAGTTACGTTAGGTTAGGTTAGGTTAGCTTAGATTAGGATATGTTTGTTTTGACTAGGAAATAGGCTAGGTTTGCAGGTTAAGTTAGGTTAGTTTAGGCTAGGTTTGTAGAAATACCTGCCAGACCCCCCACACCAGCCAGACCCCCCACACCAGCCAGACCCCCCACACCAGCCAGACCTCCCACACCAGCCAGACCTCCCACACCAGCCAGACCTCCCACACCAGCCAGACCCCCCACACCAGCCAGACCAGCAAGTACAGCCACAACAGCAACTGTACCAACAAGTACAGCCACAACAGCAACTGTACCAGCAAACACAGTCACAACAGCAACTGTACCAACAAGTACAGCCACAACAGCAACTGTACCAGCAAACACAGTCACAACAGCAACTGTACCAGCAAACACAGCCACAACAGCATCTGTACCAGCAAACACAGTCACAACAGCAACTGTACCAACAAGTACAGCCACAACAGCAACTGTACCAGCAAACACAGTCACAACAGCAACTGTACCAGCAAACACAGTCACAACAGCATCTGTACCAGCAAACACAGCCACAACAGCAACTGTACCAGCAAACACAGTCACAACAGCAACTGTACCAGCAAACACAGCCACAACAGCATCTGTACCAGCAAACACAGCCACAACAGCAACAGTACCAGCAAACACAGCCACAACAGCAATTGTACCAGCAAACACAGCCACAACAGCAACTGTACCAGCAAACACTGCCACAACAGCAACTGTACCAGCAAACACAGCCACAACAGCAACTGTACCAGCAAACACAGTCACAACAGCATCTGTACCAACAAACACAGCCACAAGAGCATCTGTACCAGCAAACACAGCCACAACAATAACAACAGCTGTACCAACAAACACAGCCACAAGAGCATCTGTACCAGCAAACACAGCCACAACAATAACAACAGCTGTACCAACAAACACAGCCACCACCACAACATCACCTGTAACAACAACACTTGTAACAACAAATGCCTACCTTAGTTAGTTAGTAGTATGACTAGCCTAGTTAGTAATATGCCGACCATCTTGGCTTTAGACACTTGAGTTATCCTGGGTGTGGCATGCCTGCCTCGACCATTCTCACTCTGTTTACTCTTGTTCTTAAGAGGTCTTAGTCATCATTACGTCTCTGCTGAGTTGTTTACTAAGCTATTTCTGTTGATACATATACATACACACACACACACACACACACACACACACACACACACACACACACACACACATCCTTCATCCCCTCTATCCTTCCCCCTCCCAACCTCTCAACCTCTATCTGTCTCCCAACCTTACGCTATCTCCCAACCCCTCTATGCCCTCCCTAATCTTCAGACCCAGTATGCCCTTCCTACTCCAGACCTACCTACCCAGGCCCTACCCCAGACCCTCCTACCTACCTTCCTAGAAGCCCAGCCCCCAGTAGCCCCCCAAGCACCCCTCCTGAACTCTTTCACCCCCCATACACCCCCCGGACCCCCCCAGACACCCCCCGGATCCCCCCGGACATCCCCCGGACCCTCCCCGCCCCCAGTCATCCCCCAGACACCCCCCAGATCCCCCGGATCCCCTCTGCCCCCAGTCACCCCCCAGACATCCCCCAGATCCCCCCAGACCCCCAGAGAAAGGGAGAACTCTGGTACAAGAGTTTCCATGAAGATTCTCAAGGTTTGGTACACCAATGCTGATGGGGTATCTAATAAAGCAGAAGAGATAAAAGAAAGAGTGAGTGAAGCAGATCCTGACATAGTTGCAATTGTGGAAACTAAAATTAATGACATGATCTCAGATGCAATCTTTCCTGAAGGGTACCAGGTGATACGAAAAGAGAGGACACAGAGACAGGGAGGGGGAGTAGCACTCCTAATAAAGCGGAAATGGAAGTTTGAAGACCTGGGAAATCGAGTTACCAATGAGTGCACAAGCTTCATACATGGAACTCTGACAGTAGATGGGAGGAAGATTGTGATCATGGTAATCTACAATCCCCCACCAAACAGTAGAAGACCCAGGCAGGAGTATGATGACAACAACAAAGCATGTATAGATGAACTGCAGAAGGCAGCAACACTAGCCCACAGAATGAGAGCGAAGCTGCTGATCATGGGGGACCTAAATCATGGAGAGATAAATTGGGAATCAAGGAATCCCCATGGAGGGGACGAAACGTGGGGAGCAAAATTAGTAGATGTTATAGACAGGAATTTCCTGACACAACATGTGAAGGAAGACACAAGGGAAAGAGGAGGAGATGCACCGAGCCTATTAGACCTGATTTTCACCCAGAACGTAGAAGATATCGAGAATTTAGAGCATGAAATACCTCTAGGGGCCAGTGACCATTGTGTCCTAGTCTTTGACTACATGATGGAATTCAAACTTATGACCATGGGACAAGAGATCTGGGAAAGGAGAGCTGACTACAGGAAAGGGGACTATATGAGGATGAGGGACTATCTGGGTGAAGTGCAGTGGGAGGAAGAAATTAGAGGAAAAACAGTCCAAGATATGATGGACCTAGTCATACAGAAATGCCAGGAGGCCGAAGAGAGATTTATACCAACGGTAAAGGGAAAAAATAAGAAGGAATATAATAACCCATGGTTTAATAGACAGTGTCAGGAAGCAAAAATGGCCAGCAGGCGGGAGTGGAGGAAGTACAGAAGACAAAGAACAGAGGACAACAGAAGCAGATACAACAGAGCTAGGAACGATTACATTAACATAAGACGAACATCGGAAAGGGACTATGAGAACGATATTGCAATCAAAGCGAAAAAACAACCTAAGTTACTACACAGTCATATAAGAAGAAAAATGTCGGTGAACGACCAAGTGACAAGACTAAGGAAGACAGAGGGGGCATATACTGAAAGTGACAAGGAAATCTGCGAGGCACTGAATGCCAGTTTCCATGGAGTGTTCACTACCGAGCCTGAGCAGCTCCCATTGTTGGAAGGGGTTACCCTAGATGAAAGACTATCAGATATAGAGGTGACAGCAGAGGAGGTAATGAAACAGTTGACAACTCTAGATGCAACTAAAGCAGTTGGACCAGACAAAGTATCACCGTGGATACTAAAAGAAGCAGCACAGGCCCTCAGCGTGCCTCTGGCAATGATCTTTAATGAGTCACTTATGTCAGGAGAATTGCCCAGTTGCTGGAAGAAGGCAAATGTCGTGCCGATCTTCAAGAAAGGAGATAGGGAGGAGGCACTTAACTACAGACCTGTATCACTGACAAGCATCCCCTGTAAAATACTGGAAAGAATAATTAGGCTACGACTGGTTGCACACCTGGAGAACATTAGGTTTGTGAACAAACATCAACATGGGTTCTGGACAGGGAAATCGTGCCTAACAAACCTTCTGGAATTCTATGATAAAATAACGAGGATAAGACAGGACAGAGATGGTTGGGCAGACTGCATATTTCTGGACTGCCAAAAAGCCTTTGATACAGTACCGCACATGAGACTGCTGTTCAAGCTCGAGAGGCAGGCGGGGGTGGGGGGAAAGGTCCTAGAATGGATAAGGAACTACCTAACAGGAAGGAGCCAAAGAGTTACGGTAAGGGGCGAGAAGTCGGACTGGCGAACAGTAACAAGTGGAGTACCACAAGGATCGGTGCTGGGACCAATTCTATTTCTTGTATATGTTAACGACATGTTTACAGGCGTAGAGTCCTACATGTCGATGTTTGCGGATGATGCAAAGTTGATGAGAAGAGTTGTGACAGATGAGGATTGCAGGATCCTCCAAGAGGACCTGAACAGATTGCAGAGATGGTCAGAGAAATGGCTACTAGAATTCAACACGAGCAAATGTAAAGTTATGGAAATGGGACTAGGAGATAGGAGACCAAAGGGACAGTACACAATGAAGGGGAACAGCCTACCTGTAACGACGCGTGAAAGAGACCTGGGGGTGGACGTAACACCTAATCTATCTCCTGAGGCACATATTAATAGGATAACGACAGCAGCGTACTCTACACTGGCAAAAGTTAGAACATCATTCAGAAACCTAAGTAAGGAGGCATTTAGGGCGCTTTACACTGCCTACGTAAGGCCAGTCTTGGAGTATGCCGCCTCATCATGGAGTCCCCATCTGAAGAAGCATATAATGAAACTGGAAAAGGTTCAGAGGTTTGCAACGAGACTCGTCCCAGAGCTACGAGGGATGGGGTATGAAGAGCGCCTGAGGGAACTGTGCCTTACGACACTAGAAAGAAGAAGGGAGAGGGGGGACATGATAGGAACGTATAAGATACTCAGAGGAATTGACAGAGTGGACATAGACGAAATGTTCACACGGAATAGTAACAGAACGAGAGGACATGGATGGAAGCTTGAAACTCAGATGAGTCACAGAGATGTTAGGAAGTTTTCTTTTAGCGTGAGAGTAGTGGGGAAATGGAATGCACTTCAGGAACAGGTTGTGGAAGCAAATACTATTCATAATTTTAAAACCAGGTATGATAGGGAAATGGGACAGGAGTCATTGCTGTAAACAACCGATGCTCGAAAGGCGGGATCCAAGAGTCAATGCTCGATCCTGCAAGCACATATAGGTGAGTACATATAGGTGAGTACACACACACACACAAACATATATATATATACATTATATATATATATATATATATATATATATATATATATATATATATATATATATATATATATATATATATATATATATATTATTAAATATGACCGAAAAAGTAAGATTAATAATTCTAACCTGTTGCATAAGCAACAGGTCTCCATTAAGGAACATATAATCTCTTCCCACAACCAAACCATCGCCAGAGAAATCCTAGTAAACAACACAGAAATCATCGATAGATACAGCGATAGCAGGCGGCTTGACGTTTGCGAGGCACTACACATCAAGAAGTCAACACCAGCAATCAACAGCCAATTATTGCACAACTATATTCTACCCACCTCAAGACTCCGCTCCAATATAGAAGCATCAAGAAATATGGACCAATAGGCTTTCTACAAACACTTCTATTCAATACCCATTGTTTCGTGTTCTGTCTTGTGTTGATGAAATTAATACCCTATTAATGCCACCTCTTGTTCTGTCTTGTGTTGATGAAATTAATACCCTATTAATGCCACCTCTTGTTCTGTCTTGTGTTAATGCCACATCACCCCTTCCACCTCACTCAAGTGTAGATATAAAATCGGAGATGCGTAAGTTCTATTCAGTTGTGTATTTGTGAACTAAAGTCTTTGAAAATGTAATAAGTTTTACGAAACGCGCTCGTGTCGCGTCAGACTAGAAATAAAAATGAATTTTGGAGAATTGATTTTTGATTTACCTCCAACAGTGAAAAGAAATGTACGAAAGATTGAGAAAATTCGTGTTAAAATTATTAATCTTACTTTTTCGGTCATATTTAATAATTTATGTCTACAGGAAAGACTGCTACCAAAATATACTAATATATATATATATATATATATATATATATATATATATATATATATATATATATATATATATATATATTATATATTATCCTGGAGTTTTGGTTGTCAACCCAAACGACCAAAATTAATGTGGTATTTACCCTCGATATAAAAAAAATACAAAAATACAAAAATTACAAAATAACATTACAATAATTGGTCGAGTCTTAACTGTTGTAGTTGATGAAGCCAGGACCGGCGTGTCGAGTACCAGGCTTCTTTCTAGAGGAGTTATAATGGGTTACTTGCAGCGGCTGATGTGCACACCATTCACCAGCCTGGAATGTAACCTCGCATTAGCACTATTTGATAATAATACAAATGTGTGCCGTAATTAGGTACTGCCACTTTTATTATAAGCTTCGGCCTAGCTTATTTATCACTAAGTATATATATATATATATATATATATATATATATATATATATATATATATATATATATATATATATATATATATATATATATATATATATATATATAGATATACACAAATTTAAATAGCTTAAATTTTATATTTTGATTACTTTGGGCTCGACAGCCCTCGTCTTAACTACTTTCATTGTTTTTTAGGGGGTTAGTGTTTTTGGTAAGAATTAAATAGGATTCCAAAAAGCTAAACTGTGACTATTTAAGATTTATGTGGTGTAAACATTAGGATTTATGTGGTGTACACATTAGGATTTATGTGGTGTACACATTAGGATTTATGTGGTGTACACATTAGGATTTATGTGGAGTAAACATTAGGATTTATGTGGTGTAAACATTAGGATTTATGTGGTGTACACATTAGGATTTATGTGGTGTACACATTAGGATTTATGTGGTGTAAACATTAGGATTTATGTGGTGTAAACATTAGGATTTATGTGGTGTAAACATTAGGATTTATGTGGTGTAAACATTAGGATTTATGTAACATTAGGATTTATGTGGTGTAAACATTAGGATTTATGTGGTGTAAACATTAGGATTTATGTGGTGTAAACATTAGGATTTATGTGGTGTAAACATTAGGATTTATGTGGTGTAAACATTAGGATTTATGTGGTGTAAACATTAGGATTTATGTGGTGTAAACATTAGGATTTATGTGGTGTAAACATTAGCATTTATGTGGTGTAAACATTAGGATTTATGTGGTGTAAACATTAGCATTTATGTGGTGTAAACATTAGGATTTATGTGGTGTAAACATTAGGATTAGGATTTATGTGGTGTAAACATTAGGATTTATGTGGTGTAAACATTTTTATGTGGTGTAAACATTAGGATTTATGTGGTGTAAACATTAGGATTTATGTGGTGTAAACATTAGGATTTATGTGGTGTAAACATTAGGATTTATGTGGTGTAAACATTAGGATTAGCATTTGTGGTGTAAACATTAGGATTTATGTGGTGTAAACATTAGGATTTATGTGGTGTAAACATTAGCATTTATGTGGTGTAAACATTAGCATTTATGTGGTGTAAACATTAGGATTTATGTGGTGTAAACATTAGCATTTATGTGGTGTAAACATTAGGATTTATGTGGTGTAAACATTAGGATTTATGTGGTGTAAACATTAGGATTTATGTGGTGTAAACATTAGGATTTATGTGGTGTAAACATTAGGATTTATGTGGTGTAAACATTAGCATTTGTGGTGTAAACATTAGGATTTATGTGGTGTAAACATTAGGATTTATGTGGTGTAAACATTAGCATTTATGTGGTGTAAACATTAGGATTTATGTGGTGTAAACATTAGGATTTATGTGGTGTAAACATTAGCATTTATGTGGTGTAAACATTAGGATTTATGTGGTGTAAACATTAGGATTTATGTGGTGTAAACATTAGGATTTATGTGGTGTAAACATTAGGATTTATGTGGTGTAAACAGAGACGGGACTGGTGGCGACAGTGAAGGCGTCAGTATAGGCTTGATGCATTGCGTTTATGCTTTTTGTTGTCACTGCTTCTCCTCTTCTCTATTATTATAAACAATCCTACACCTTAATAACAATAACGAGGCACAAGCAGTTGTTACAAAATTAATATTTATAGTTTCTGGCTTATAAACTTCCGTTTAAGCACAAGGGACGTCTTCGCTTGGCAATGTTTACAATCTCTCTGGCTAGCGTCGTCTCCCCCGGTGTTCGTGAGACAAGTAGCCGTCTACACCTCTGGCTAGCGTCGTCTCCCCCGGTGTTCGTGAGACAAGTAGCCGTCTACACCTCTGGCTAGCGTCGTCTCCCCCGGTGTTCGTGAGACAAGTAGCCGTCTACACCTCTGGCTAGCGTCGTCTCCCCCGGTGTTCGTGAGACAAGTAGCCGTCTACACCTCTGGCTAGCGTCGTCTCCCCCGGTGTTCGTGAGACAAGTAGCCGTCTACACCTCTGGCTAGCGTCGTCTCCCCCGTGAGACAAGTGTTCGTGAGACAAGTAGCCGTCTACACCTCTGGCTAGCGTCGTCTCCCCCGGTGTTCGTGAGACAAGTAGCCGTCTACACCTCTGGCTAGCGTCGTCTCCCCCGGTGTTCGTGAGACAAGTAGCCGTCTACACCTCTGGCTAGCGTCGTCTCCCCCGGTGTTCGTGAGACAAGTAGCCGTCTACACCTCTGGCTGGCGTCGTCTCCCCCGATGTTCGTGAGACAAGTAGCCGTCTACACCTCTGGCTAGCGTCGTCTCCCCCGGTGTTCGTGAGACAAGTAGCCGTCTACACCTCTGGCTAGCGTCGTCTCCCCCGATGTTCGTGAGACAAGTAGCCGTCTACACCTCTGGCTAGCGTCGTCTTCCCCGGTGTTCGTGAGACAAGTAGCCGTCTACACCGGATTCACGAAATATTTATATTTTCGACACGCTATTCTTAATTTTTATAGATAATATTTAGCGGTGTGCAGTTATTATTCCTTTCTTTAGGATCATGTTGTCTTTCTTGAATAGTGGTTATATCTTAGTGTTCTTATGAGAATGTGGATTTTCTCATGTTTGGATTCAGACGCCTATAGTGTCGAAAACGGCTCGGATTGCAGTTGTTGTTGGTGTTGTTAGAGGAGGAAGCCTCGTGGATCTGTTCTATATATACAGCTTAGGTCGACTGCTAGCAGCCGTGGAGTGAGGACGTTTACCGACCCTCCGTGGCTGTTGGAGTTGTTTACTGTTTTGGTCGCCAGGTGTTGTGGGCGTCTCTGCCCTACCAGTTTTGTTGCCTGCCTGGCTGCGTTGACGTGGCAGTGCTGACATGGGGGCCATCTTCCTCCTGTTCAGCGTGTGAACTCCGTGGGCCTGGAGTTCACTTGTAAGGCTGGTTATCCGACCATCGAGATGGTGATGTGTGACATGCTTCGTGTCCCGGTGGAAGCTGTTTACGGTGTGGAGCTAGTTACGGGCGTGGGGGAGGACGAGTACCGGGACTTCCTCCGTCGGTACGGGGGGCGTACGTTGCCGTTGCCAGACGATGCCGGCTCTGTGGCGATTTCGGACCGCAGTGGTGCCCTGACTTATGTCAGTGTCCATGGTGCGCCCCTGGAGTTCCCTGATGACCTCCTCCGGCGTTACTTCGGGGGTTTTGGTACTGTTGTCAGCGTGCGGGTGAACACGCTCTCCTCGGGGCGGTATGCTGGGAGGCGTACAAACATTCGCACGTTGGGGATGCGCCTGCGGTCGGATATACCTTCTTCTGTCCGGTATATGTCAGTGACGGGTCTGGTGGAGGGTATTATGTCAGTGACGGGTCTGGTGGAGGGTATTATGTCAGTGACGGGTCTGGTGGAGGGTATTATGTCAGTGACGGGTCTGGTGGAGGGTATTATGTCAGTGACGGGTCTGGTGGAGGGTATTATGTCAGTGACGGGTCTGGTGGAGGGTATTATGTCAGTGACGGGTCCGGTGGAGGGTATTATGTCAGTGACGGGTGTGGTGGAGGGAATTATGTCAGTGACGGGTCTGGTGGAGGGTATTATGTCAGTGACGGGTCTGGTGGAGGGTATTATGTCAGTGACGGGTCTGGTGGAGGGTATTATGTCAGTGACGGGTCTGGTGGAGGGTATTATGTCAGTGACGGGTCTGGTGGAGGGTATTATGTCAGTGACGGGTCCGGTGGAGGGTATTATGTCAGTGACGGGTCTGGTGGAGGGTATTATGTCAGTGACGGGTCTGGTGGGAGGGTCTGGTGGGAGGGTATTATGTCAGTGACGGGTCTGGTGGGAGGGTATTATGTCAGTGACGGGTCTGGTGGAGGGTATTATGTCAGTGACGGGTCTGGTGGAGGGTATTATGCCAGTGACGGGTCTGGTGGGAGGGTATTATACCAGTGACGGGTCTGGTGGAGGGTATTATGTCAGTGACGGGTCTGGTGGAGGGTATTATGTCAGTGACGGGTCTGGTGGAGGGTATTATGTCAGTGACGGGTCTGGTGGAGGGTATTATACCAGTGACGGGTCTGGTGGGAGGGTCTGGTGGAGGGTATTATGTCAGTGACGGGTCTGGTGGAGGGTATTATGTCAGTGACGGGTCTGGTGGAGGGTATTATGCCAGTGACGGGTCTGGTGGAGGGTATTATGCCAGTGACGGGTAAGGTGGAGGGTATTATGTCAGCGACGGGTCTGGTGGAGGGTATTATGTCAGCGACGGGTCTGGTGGAGGGTATTATACCAGTGACGGGTCTGGTGGGAGGGTATTATGTCAGTGACGGGTCTGGTGGAGGGTATTATGTCAGTGACGGGTCTGGTGGAGGGTATTATGTCAGTGACGGGTCTGGTGGAGGGTATTATGTCAGTGACGGGTCTGGTAGAGGGTATTATGTCAGTGACGGGTCTGGTGGGAGGGTATTATGTCAGTGACGGGTCTGGTGGGAGGGTATTATGCCAGTGACGGGTCTGGTGGAGGGTATTATGCCAGTGACGGGTCTGGTGGAGGGTATTATGTCAGTGACGGGTCTGGTGGGAGGGTATTATGTCAGTGACGGGTCTGGTGGGAGGGTATTATGTCAGTGACGGGTCTGGTGGAGGGTATTATGTCAGTGACGGGTCTGGTGGAGGGTATTATGTCAGTGACGGGTCTGGTGGAGGGTATTATGTCAGTGACGGGTCTGGTGGAGGGTATTATGTCAGTGACGGGTCTGGTGGGAGGGTCTGGTGGAGGGTATTATGTCAGTGACGGGTCTGGTGGGAGGGTCTGGTGGAGGGTATTATGTCAGTGACGGGTCTGGTGGAGGGTATTATGCCAGTGACGGGTCTGGTGGGAGGGTCTGGTGGGAGGGTATTATGTCAGTGACGGGTCTGGTGGAGGGTATTATGTCAGTGACGGGTCTGGTGGGAGGGTCTGGTGGGAGGGTATTATGTCATTGACGGGTCTGGTGGGAGGGTATTATGTCAGTGACGGGTCTGGTGGAGGGTATTATGTCAGTGACGGGTCTGGTGGAGGGAATTATGCCAGTGACGGGTCTGGTGGAGGGTATTATGTCAGTGACGGGTCTGGTGGAGGGTATTATGTCAGTGACGGGTCTGGTTGGAGGGTCTGGTGGGAGGGTATTATGTCAGTGACGGGTCTGGTGGAGGGTATTATGTCAGTGACGGGTCTGGTGGAGGGTATTATGTCAGTGACGGGTCTGGTGGAGGGTATTATGTCAGTGACGGGTCTGGTTGGAGGGTCTGGTGGGAGGGTATTATGTCAGTGACGGGTCTGGTGGAGGGTATTATGTCAGTGACGGGTCTGGTGGAGGGTATTATGTCAGTGACGGGTCTGGTGGAGGGTATTATGTCAGTGACGGGTCTGGTGGAGGGTATTATGTCAGTGACGGGTCTGGTGGAGGGTATTATGTCAGTGACGGGTCTGGTGAAGGGTATTATGTCAGTGACGGGTCTGGTGGAGGGTATTATGCCAGTGACGGGTCTGGTGGGAGGGTCTGGTGGGAGGGTATTATACCAGTGACGGGTCTGGTGGGAGGGTCTGGTGGGAGGGTATTAAACCAGTGACGGGCCTGGTGGGAGGGTATTATGCCAGTGACGGGTCTGGTGGGAGGGTCTGGTGGGAGGGTATTATACCAGTGACGGGTCTGGTGGAGGGTATTATGTCAGTGACGGGTCTGGTGGAGGGTATTATGTCAGTGACGGGTCTGGTGGAGGGTATTATGCCAGTGACGGGTCTGGTGGAGGGTATTATGTCAGTGACGGGTCTGGTGGAGGGTATTATGTCAGTGACGGGTCTGGTGGAGGGTATTATGTCAGTGACGGGTCTGGTGGAGGGTATTATGCCAGTGACGGGTCTGGTGGAGGGTATTATGTCAGTGACGGGTCTGGTGGAGGGTATTATGTCAGTGACGGGTCTGGTGGAGGGTATTATGTCAGTGACGGGTCTGGTGGGAGGGTATTATGTCAGTGACGGGTCTGGTGGAGGGTATTATGTCAGTGACGGGTCTGGTGGGAGGGTATTATGCCAGTGACGGGTCTGGTGGGAGGGTATTATACCAGTGACGGGTCTGGTGGAGGGTATTATGTCAGTGACGGGTCTGGTGGAGGGTATTATGCCAGTGACGGGTCTGGTGGGAGGGTCTAGTGGATGATATTATGTCAGTGACGGGTCTGGTGGAGGGTATTTTGCCAGTGACGGGTCTGGTGGGAGGGTATTATGTCAGTGACGGGTCTGGTGGAGGGTATTATGCCAGTGACGGGTCTGGTGGGAGGGTCTGGTGGGAGGGTATTATACCAGTGACGGGTCTGGTGGAGGGTATTATGTCAGTGACGGGTCTGGTGGAGGGTATTTTGCCAGTGACGGGTCTGGTGGGAGGGTATTATGTCAGTGACGGGTCTGGTGGAGGGTATTATGCCAGTGACGGGTCTGGTGGGAGGGTATTATACCAGTGACGGGTCTGGTGGAGGGTATTATGTCAGTGACGGGTCTGGTGGAGGGTATTATGTCAGTGACGGGTCTGGTGGAGGGTATTATGTCAGTGACGGGTCTGGTGGAGGGTATTATGTCAGTGACGGGTCTGGTGGAGGGTATTATGTCAGTGACGGGTCTGGTGGAGGGTATTATGTCAGTGACGGGTCTGGTGGGAGGGTATTATGTCAGTGACGGGTCTGGTGGGAGGGTATTATGCCAGTGACGGGTCTGGTGGGAGGGTATTATGTCAGTGACGGGTCTGGTGGGAGGGTATTATGCCAGTGACGGGTCTGGTGGAGGGTATTATGTCAGTGACAGGTCTGGTGGAGGGTATTATGCCAGTGACGGGTCTGGTGGAGGGTATTATGTCAGTGACGGGTCTGGTGGGAGGGTATTATGTCAGTGACGGGTCTGGTGGGAGGGTATTATGTCAGTGACGGGTCTGGTGGGAGGGTATTATGTCAGTGACGGGTCTGGTGGAGGGTATTATGTCAGTGACGGGTCTGGTGGGAGGGTATTGTGTCAGTGACGGGTCTGGTGGAGGGTATTATGTCAGTGACGGGTCTGGTGGAGGGTATTATGTCAATACGCTCCACCAGACCCGTCACTGGCATAATACCCTCCCACCAGACCCGCCACTGGCATAATACCCTCCACCAGACCCGTCACTGGCATAATACCCTCCACCAGACCCGTCACTGGCATAATACCCTCCACCAGACCCGTCACTGACATAATACCCTCCACCAGACCCGTCACTGACATAATACCCTCCACCAGACCCGTCACTGACATAATACCCTCCACCAGACCCGTCACTGACATAATACCCTCCACCAGACCCGTCACTGACATAATACCCTCCACCAGACCCGTCACTGACAATACCCTCCACGAGACCCGTCACTGACAATGCCCTCCACGAGACCCGTCACTGGTATAATACCCTCCCACCAGACCCTCCCACCAGACCCGTCACTGGCATAATACCCTCCCACAAGACCCGTCACTGGCATAATACCCTCCCACCAGACCCGTCACTGACATAATACGCTCCACCAGACCCGTCACTGACATAATACCCTCCACCAGACCCGTCACTTACATAATACGCTCCACCAGACCCGTCACTGACATAATACCCTCCACCAGACCCTCCCACCAGACCCGTCACTGGCATAATACCCTCCACCAGACCCGTCACTGACATAATACCCTCCACCAGACCCGTCACTGACATAGTGACGGGTCTGGTGGAGGGTATTATGCCAGTGGCGGGTCTGGTGGGAGGGTATTATGCCAGTGACGGGTCTTGTGGGAGGGTATTATGCCAGTGACGGGTCTGGTGGGAGGGTCTGGTGGGAGGGTATTATACCAGTGACGGGTCTCGTGGAGGGTATTGTCAGTGACGGGTCTCGTGGAGGGTATTATGTCAGTGACGGGTCTGGTGGAGGGTATTATGTCAGTGACGGGTCTGGTGGAGGGTATTGTGTCAGTGACGGGTCTGGTGGAGGGTATTATGTCAGTGACGTGTCTGGTGGGAGGGTATTATGTCAGTGACGGGTCTGGTGGGAGGGTATTATGTCAGAGACGGGTCTGGTGGGAGGGTATTATGTCAGTGACGGGTCTGGTGGAGGGTATTATGTCAGTGACGGGTCTGGTGGAGGGTATTATGTCAGTGACGGGTCTGGTGGAGGGTATTATGTCAGTGACGGGTCGGGTGGAGGGTATTATGTCAGTGACGGGTCGGGTGGAGGGTATTATGTCAGTGACGGGTCTGGTGGAGGGTATTATGTCAGTGACGGGTCTGGTGGAGGGTATTATGTCAGTGACGGGTCTGGTGGAGGGTATTATGCCAGTGACGGGTTTGGTGGGAGGGTATTATGCCAGTGACGGGTCTGGTGGAGGGTATTATGTCAGTGACGGGTCTGGTGGAGGGTATTATGTCAGTGACGGGTCTGGTGGAGGGTATTATGTCAGTAACGGGTCTGGTGGAGGGTATTATGTCAGTGACGGGTCTGGTGGAGGGTATTATGTCAGTGACGGGTCTGGTGGAGGGTATTATGCCAGTGACGGATCTGGTGGAGGGTATTATGTCAGTGACGGGTCTGGTGGAGGGTATTATGTCAGTGACGGGTCTGGTGGAGGGTATTATGTCAGTGACGGGTCTGGTGGGAGGGTATTATGTCAGTGACGGGTCTGGTGGGAGGGTATTATGTCAGTGACGGGTCTGGTGGGAGGGTATTATGTCAGTGACGGCTCTGGTGGAGGGTATTATGTCAGTGACGGCTCTGGTGGAGGGTATTATGCCAGTGACGGGTCTGGTGGAGGGTATTATGCCAGTGACGGGTCTGGTGGAGGGTATTATGTCAGTGACGGGTCTGGTGGGAGGGTCTGGTGGAGGGTATTATGTCAGTGACGGGTCTGGTGGAGGGTATTATGTCAGTGACGGGTCTGGTGGAGGGTCTGGTGGATGTCAGTGACGGGTCTGGTGGAGGGTATTATGTCAGTGACGGGTCTGGTGGAGGATATTTATGTCAGTGACGGGTCTGGTGGGAGGTGACGGGTCTGGTGGAGGGTATTATGTCAGTGACGGGTCTGGTGGAGGGTATTATGTCAGTGACGGGTCTGGTGGAGGGTATTATGCCAGTGACGGGTCTGGTGGGAGGGTATTATGTCAGTGACGGGTCTGGTGGAGGGTATTATGTCAGTGACGGGTCTGGTGGAGGGTATTATGTCAGTGACGGGTCTGGTGGAGGGTATTATGTCAGTGACGGGTCTGGTGGAGGGTATTATGTCAGTGACGGGTCTGGTGGAGGGTATTATGTCAGTGACGGGTCTGGTGGGAGGGTATTATGTCAGTGACGGGTCTGGTGGAGGGTATTATGTCAGTGACGGGTCTGGTGGAGGGTATTATGTCAGTGACGGGTCTGGTGGAGGGTATTATGTCAGTGACGGGTCTGGTGGGAGGGTATTATGTCAGTGACGGGTCTGGTGGAGGGTATTATGTCAGTGACGGGTCTGGTGGAGGGTATTATGTCAGTGACGGGTCTGGTGGGGGTATTATGTCAGTGACGGGTCTGGTGGAGGGTATTATGTCAGTGACGGGTCTGGTGGAGGGTATTATGTCAGTGACGGGTCTGGTGGAGGGTATTATGTCAGTGACGGGTCTGGTGGAGGGTATTATGTCAGTGACGGGTCTGGTGGAGGGTATTATGTCAGTGACGGGTCTGGTGGAGGGTATTATGTCAGTGACGGGTCTGGTGGAGGGTATTATGTCAGTGACGGGTCTGGTGGAGGGTATTATGTCAGTGACGGGTCTGGTGGAGGGTATTATGTCAGTGACGGGTCTGGTGGAGGGTATTATGTCAGTGACGGGTCTGGTGGAGGGTATTATGTCAGTGACGGGTCTGGTGGGAGGGTATTATGTCAGTGACGGGTCTGGTGGAGGGTATTATGTCAGTGACGGGTCTGGTGGAGGGTATTATGTCAGTGACGGGTCTGGTGGAGGGTATTATGTCAGTGACGGGTCTGGTGGAGGGGTATTATGTCAGTGACGGGTCTGGTGGAGGGTATTATGTCAGTGACGGGTCTGGTGGGAGGGTATTATGTCAGTGACGGGTCTGGTGGAGGGTATTATGTCAGTGACGGGTCTGGTGGAGGGTATTATGTCAGTGACGGGTCTGGTGGAGGGTATTATGTCAGTGACGGGTCTGGTGGAGGGTATTATGTCAGTGACGGGTCTGGTGGAGGGTATTATGTCAGTGACGGGTCTGGTGGAGGGTATTATGTCAGTGACGGGTCTGGTGGAGGGTATTATGTCAGTGACGGGTCTGGTGGAGGGTATTATGTCAGTGACGGGTCTGGTGGAGGGTATTATGTCAGTGACGGGTCTGGTGGAGGGTATTATGTCAGTGACGGGTCTGGTGGAGGGTATTATGTCAGTGACGGGTCTGGTGGAGGGTATTATGTCAGTGACGGGTCTGGTGGAGGGTATTATGTCAGTGACGGGTCTGGTGGAGGGTATTATGTCAGTGACGGGTCTGGTGGAGGGTATTATGTCAGTGACGGGTCTGGTGGAGGGTATTATGTCAGTGACGGGTCTGGTGGAGGGTATTATGTCAGTGACGGGTCTGGTGGAGGGTATTATGTCAGTGACGGGTCTGGTGGAGGGTATTATGTCAGTGACGGGTCTGGTGGAGGGTATTATGTCAGTGACGGGTCTGGTGGAGGGTATTATGTCAGTGACGGGTCTGGTGGAGGGTATTATGTCAGTGACGGGTCTGGTGGAGGGTATTATGTCAGTGACGGGTCTGGTGGAGGGTATTATGTCAGTGACGGGTCTGGTGGAGGGTATTATGTCAGTGACGGGTCTGGTGGAGGGTATTATGTCAGTGACGGGTCTGGTGGGAGGGTATTATGTCAGTGACGGGTCTGGTGGAGGGTATTATGTCAGTGACGGGTCTGGTGGAGGGTATTATGTCAGTGACGGGTCTGGTGGAGGGTATTATGTCAGTGACGGGTCTGGTGGAGGGTATTATGTCAGTGACGGGTCTGGTGGGAGGGTATTATGTCAGTGACGGGTCTGGTGGAGGGTATTATGTCAGTGACGGGTCTGGTGGAGGGTATTATGTCAGTGACGGGTCTGGTGGGAGGGTATTATGTCAGTGACGGGTCTGGTGGAGGGTATTATGTCAGTGACGGGTCTGGTGGAGGGTATTATGTCAGTGACGGGTCTGGTGGAGGGTATTATGTCAGTGACGGGTCTGGTGGAGGGTATTATGTCAGTGACGGGTCTGGTGGAGGGTATTATGTCAGTGACGGGTCTGGTGGAGGGTATTATGTCAGTGACGGGTCTGGTGGGAGGGTATTATGTCAGTGACGGGTCTGGTGGGAGGGTATTATGTCAGTGACGGGTCTGGTGGAGGGTATTATGTCAGTGACGGGTCTGGTGGAGGGTATTATGTCAGTGACGGGTCTGGTGGAGGGTATTATGTCAGTGACGGGTCTGGTGGAGGGTATTATGTCAGTGACGGGTCTGGTGGAGGGTATTATGTCAGTGACGGGTCTGGTGGAGGGTATTATGTCAGTGACGGGTCTGGTGGAGGGTATTATGTCAGTGACGGGTCTGGTGGAGGGTATTATGTCAGTGACGGGTCTGGTGGAGGGTATTATGTCAGTGACGGGTCTGGTGGAGGGTATTATGTCAGTGACGGGTCTGGTGGAGGGTATTATGTCAGTGACGGGTCTGGTGGAGGGTATTATGTCAGTGACGGGTCTGGTGGAGGGTATTATGTCAGTGACGGGTCTGGTGGAGGGTATTATGTCAGTGACGGGTCTGGTGGAGGGTATTATGTCAGTGACGGGTCTGGTGGAGGGTATTATGTCAGTGACGGGTCTGGTGGAGGGTATTATGTCAGTGACGGGTCTGGTGGAGGGTATTATGTCAGTGACGGGTCTGGTGGAGGGTATTATGTCAGTGACGGGTCTGGTGGAGGGTATTATGTCAGTGACGGGTCTGGTGGAGGGTATTATGTCAGTGACGGGTCTGGTGGAGGGTATTATGTCAGTGACGGGTCTGGTGGAGGGTATTATGTCAGTGACGGGTCTGGTGGAGGGTATTATGTCAGTGACGGGTCTGGTGGAGGGTATTATGTCAGTGACGGGTCTGGTGGAGGGTATTATGTCAGTGACGGGTCTGGTGGAGGGTATTATGTCAGTGACGGGTCTGGTGGAGGGTATTATGTCAGTGACGGGTCTGGTGGAGGGTATTATGTCAGTGACGGGTCTGGTGGAGGGTATTATGTCAGTGACGGGTCTGGTGGAGGGTATTATGTCAGTGACGGGTCTGGTGGAGGGTATTATGTCAGTGACGGGTCTGGTGGAGGGTATTATGTCAGTGACGGGTCTGGTGGAGGGTATTATGCCAGTGACGGGTCTGGTGGAGGGTATTATGTCAGTGACGGGTCTGGTGGGAGGGTATTATGTCAGTGACGGGTCTGGTGGAGGGTATTATGTCAGTGACGGGTCTGGTGGAGGGTATTATGTCAGTGACGGGTCTGGTGGAGGGTATTATGTCAGTGACGGGTCTGGTGGAGGGTATTATGTCAGTGACGGGTCTGGTGGGAGGGTATTATGTCAGTGACGGGTCTGGTGGAGGGTATTATGTGAGGGTGGGGTGAGTGACGGGTCTGGTGGGAGGGTATTATGTCAGTGACGGGTCTGGTGGAGGGTATTATGTCAGTGACGGGTCTGGTGGAGGGTATTATGTCAGTGACGGGTCTGGTGGAGGGTATTATGTCAGTGACGGGTCTGGTGGAGGGTATTATGTCAGTGACGGGTCTGGTGGAGGGTATTATGTCAGTGACGGGTCTGGTGGAGGGTATTATGTCAGTGACGGGTCTGGTGGAGGGTATTATGTCAGTGACGGGTCTGGTGGGAGGGTATTATGTCAGTGACGGGTCTGGTGGAGGGTATTATGTCAGTGACGGGTCTGGTGGAGGGTATTATGTCAGTGACGGGTCTGGTGGAGGGTATTATGTCAGTGACGGGTCTGGTGGGAGGGTATTATGTCAGTGACGGGTCTGGTGGAGGGTATTATGTCAGTGACGGGTCTGGTGGAGGGTATTATGTCAGTGACGGGTCTGGTGGAGGGTATTATGTCAGTGACGGGTCTGGTGGAGGGTATTATGTCAGTGACGGGTCTGGTGGAGGGTATTATGCCAGGACGGGTCTGGTGGGGGTATTATGTCAGTGACGGGTCTGGTGGAGGGTATTATGTCAGTGACGGGTCTGGTGGAGGGTATTATGTCAGTGACGGGTCTGGTGGAGGGTATTATGTCAGTGACGGGTCTGGTGGAGGGTATTATGTCAGTGACGGGTCTGGTGGGAGGGTATTATGTCAGTGACGGGTCTGGTGGAGGGTATTATGTCAGTGACGGGTCTGGTGGAGGGTATTATGTCAGTGACGGGTCTGGTGGGAGGGTATTATGTCAGTGACGGGTCTGGTGGAGGGTATTATGTCAGTGACGGGTCTGGTGGAGGGTATTATGTCAGTGACGGGTCTGGTGGAGGGTATTATGCCAGTGACGGGTCCCAGTCCCGTCACTGACATAATACCCTCCACCAGACCCGTCACTGACATAATACCCTCCCACCAGACCCGTCACTGACATAATACCCTCCACCAGACCCGTCACTGGCATAATACCCTCCACCAGACCCGTCACTGGCATAATACCCTCCCACCAGACCCGTCACTGGCATAATACCCTCCCACCAGACCCGTCACTGGCATAATACCCTCCCACCAGACCCGTCACTGACATAATACCCTCCCACCAGACCCGTCACTGACATAATACCCTCCCACCAGACCCGTCACTGACATAATACCCTCCCACCAGACCCGTCACTGACATAATACCCTCCACCAGACCCGTCACTGACGTAATACCCTCCACCAGACCCGTCACTGACATAATACCCTCCACCAGACCCGTCACTGACATAATACCCTCCACCAGACCCGTCACTGACATAATACCCTCCACCAGACCCGTCACTGACATAATACCCTCCCACCAGACCCGTCACTGACATAATACCCTCCCACCAGACCCGTCACTGGCATAATACCCTCCACCAGACCCGTCACTGGCATAATACCCTCCACCAGACCTGTCACTGACATAATACCCTCCCACCAGACCCGTCACTGACATAATACCCTCCACACCAGACCCGTCACTGACATAATACCCTCCACCAGACCCGTCACTGACATAATACCCTCCCACCAGACCCGTCACAGACATAATACCCTCCCACCAGACCCGTCACAGACATAATACCCTCCCACCAGACACGTCACTGACATAATACCCTCCACCAGACCCGTCACTGACATAATACTCTCCACCAGACCCGTCACTGACATAATACCCTCCACCAGACCCGTCACTGACATAATACCCTCCACCAGACCCGTCACTGACATAATACCCTCCACCAGACCCGTCATTGACATAATACCCTCCACCAGACCCGTCACTGACATAATACCCTCCCACCAGACCCGTCACTGACATAATACCCTTCACCAGACCCGTCACTGACATAATACCCACCCACCAGACCCGTCACTGACATAATACCCTCCACCAGACCCGTCACTGACATAATACCCTCCACCAGACCCGTCACTGGCATAATACCCTCCCACCAGACCCGTCACTGACATAATACCCTCCACCAGACCCGTCACTGGCATAATACCCTCCCACCAGACCCGTCACTGACATAATACCCTCCCACCAGACCCGTCACTGACATAATACCCTCCACCAGACCCGTCACTGACATAATACCCTCCACCAGACCCGTCACTGACATAATACCCTCCCACCAGACCCGTCACTGACATAATACCCTCCACCAGACCCGTCACTGACATAATACCCTCCCACCAGACCCGTCACTGACAATACCCTCCCACCCGACCCGTCACTGACATAATACCCTCCACCAGACCTGTCACTGACATAATACCCTCCACCAGACCCTCCCACCAGACCCGTCCCTGACATAATACCCTCCACCAGACCCGTCACTGACATAAT
This sequence comes from Procambarus clarkii, assembly GCF_020424385.1. Classification (NCBI taxonomy): domain Eukaryota; kingdom Metazoa; phylum Arthropoda; class Malacostraca; order Decapoda; family Cambaridae; genus Procambarus; species Procambarus clarkii. The sequence goes on along the minus strand of NW_025572433.1, from coordinate 90,327 downwards.
ACCCTCCACCAGACCCGTCACTGACATATTACCCTCCACCAGACCCTCCCACCAGACCCGTCACTGACATAATACTCTCCCACCAGACCCGTCACTGAAATAATACCCTCCCACCAGACCCGTCACTGACATAATACCCTCCACCAGACCCGTCACTGACATAATACCCTCAACCAGACCCGTCACTGACATAATACCCTCCACCAGACCCGTCACTGACATAATACCCTCCCACCAGACCCGTCACTGGCATAATACCCTCCACCAGACCCGTCACTGGCATAATACCCGCATAATACCCTCCACCAGACCCGTCACTGACATAATACCCTCCACCAGACCCGTCACTGACATAATACCCTCCACCAGACCCGTCACTGGCATAATACCCTCCCACCAGACCCGTCACTGACATAATACCCTCCCACTATACCCGTCACTGGCATAATACCCTCCACCAGACCCGTCACTGGCATAATACCCTCCACCAGACCCGTCACTGACATAATACCCTCCACCAGACTCGTCACTGACATAATACCCTCCACCAGACCCGTCACTGGTATAATACCCTCCCACCAGACCCGTCACTGGCATAATACCCTCCACCAGACCCGTCACTGGCATAATACCCTCCACCAGACCCGTCACTGGCATAATACCCTCCACCAGACCCGTCACTGGCATAATACCCTCCACCAGACCCGTCACTGACATAATACCCTCCACCAGACCCGTCACTGACATAATACCCTCCCACCAGACCCGTCACTGATATAATACCCTCCACCAGACCCGTCACTGACATAATACCCTCCACCAGACCCGTCACTGACATAATACCCTCCACCAGACCCTCCCACCAGACCCGTCACTGACATAATACCCTCCACCAGACCCGTCACTGACATAATACCCTCCACCAGACCCTCCCACCAGACCCGTCACTGACATAATACCCTCCCACCAGACCCGTCACTGACATAATACCCTCCCACCAGACCCGTCACTGACATAATACCCTCCACCAGACCCGTCACTGACATAATACCCTCCACCAGACCCACCAGACCCGTCACTGACATAATACCCTCCACCAGACCCGTCACTGACATAATACCCTCCACCAGACCCGTCACTGACATAATACCCTCCACCAGACCCGTCACTGGCATAATACCCTCCACCAGACCCGTCACTGGCATAATACCCTCCACCAGACCCGTCACTGACATAATACCCTCCACCAGACCCGTCACTGACATAATACCCTCCACCAGACCCGTCACTGACATAATACCCTCCACCAGACCCGTCACTGGTATAATACCCTCCCACCAGACCCGTCACTGGCATAATACCCTCCACCAGACCCGTCACTGACATAATACCCTCCACCAGACCCGTCACCGACATAATACCCTCCCACCAGACCCGTCACTGACATAATACCCTCCACCAGACCCGTCACTGACATAATACCCTCCCACCCGACCCGTCACTGACATAATACCCTCCACCAGACCCGTCACTGACATAATACCCTCCACCCTCCCAGACCCGTCACTGACATAATACTCTCCCACCAGACCCGTCACTGACATAATACCCTCCCACCAGACCCGTCACTGACATAATACCCTCCACCAGACCCCGTCACTGACATAATACCCTCCCACCCGACCGTCACTGACATAATACCCTCCCCCCGACCCCTTAATTGACATAATCCCTTCCTCCAGACCCTCCACCAGACCCCGTCACTGACATAATACCCTCCCACCAACCCCTCCAACAGACCCGTCACTGGCATAATACCCTCCACCAGACCCGTCACTGACATAATACCCTCCACCAGACCCGTCACTGACATAATACCCTCCCACCAGACCCGTCACTGACATAATACCCTCCACCAGACCCTCCCACCAGACCCGTCACCTCACTGACATAATACCCTCCCACCAGACCCGTCACTGACATAATACCCTCCCACCAGACCCTCCCACCAGACCCGTCACTGGCATAATACCCTCCCACAAGACCCGTCACTGGCATAATACCCTCCCACCAGACCCGCCACTGGCATAATACCCTCCACCAGACCCGTCACTCCACCAGACCCGTCACTAAGTGACGGGTCTGGTGGAGGGTATTATGTCAGTGACGGGTCTGGTGGGGGGGAATTATGTCAGTGACGGGTCTGGTGGGAGGGTCTGGTGGAGGGTATTATGTCAGTGACGGGTCTGGTGGAGGGTATTATGTCAGTGACGGGTCTGGTGGAGGGTATTATGTCAGTGACGGGTCTGGTGGAGGGTATTATGTCATTGACGGGTCTGGTGGGAGGGTATTATGCCAGTGACGGGTCTTGTGGGAGGGTATTATGCCAGTGACGGGTCTGGTGGGAGGGTCTGGTGGGAGGGTATATACCAGTGACGGTCTGGTGGGAGGGTATTATGCCAGACGGGTCTGTGTGGAGGGTATTATGCCACGGGTCCGGGGGGAGGGTCAGGGTATTATACCAGTGACGGGTCTCGTGGAGGGCATTGTCAGTGACGGGTCTCGTGGAGGGTATTGTCAGTGACGGGTCTGGTGGAGGGTATTATGTCAGTGACGGGTCTGGTGGAGGGTATTATGGCAGTGACGGGTCTGGTGGAGGGTATTATGTCAGTGACGGGTCTGGTGGAGGGTATTATGTCCCGTGACGGGTCTGGTGGAGGGTATTATGTCAGTGACGGGTCGGGTGGAGGGTATTATGCCAGTGACGGGTCTGGTGGGAGGTATTATGCCAGTGACGGGTCTGGTGGAGGGTATTATGCCAGTGGCGGGTCCTGGTGGGAGGGTATTATGCCAGTGACGGGTCTGGTGGAGCGTATTGACATAATACCCTCCACCAGACCCGTCACTGACATAATACCCTCCACCAGACCCGTCACTGGCATAATACCCTCCCACCTGACCCGTCACTGACATAATACCCTCCACCAGACCCGTCACTGACATAATACCCTCCCACCAGACCCGTCACTGACATAATACCCTCCCACCAGACCCGTCACTGACATAATACCCTCCACCAGACCCGTCACTGACATAATACCCTCCACCAGACCCGTCACTGGCATAATACCCTCCACCAGACCCGTCACTGACATAATACCCTCCACCAGACCCGTCACTGGCATAATACCCTCCCACCAGACCCGTCACTGACATAATACCCTCCCACCAGACCCGTCACTGACATAATACCCTCCCACCAGACACTGAATACCCTCCCACCAGACCCGTCACTGACATAATACCCTCCCACCAGACCCGTCACTGACATAATACCCTCCACCAGACCCGTCACTGACATAATACCCTCCACCAGACCCTTCACTGACATAATACCCTCCACCAGACCCGTCACTGACATAATACCCTCCACCAGACCCGTCACTGACATAATACCCTCCACCAGACCCGTCACTGACATAATACCCTCCACCAGACCCGTCACTGACATAATACCCTCCACCAGACCCGTCACTGGTATAATACCCTCCCACCAGACCCGTCACTGGACATAATACCCTCCACCAGACCCGTCAATGGTATAATACCCTCCCACAGACCCTCCCACCAGCCCGTCACTGGAAATAATACCCTCCACCAGACCCGTCACTGACATAATACCTCCCACCAGACCCACCCAGACCCGTCACTGGCATAATACCCTCCACCAGACCCGTCACTGACATAATACCCTCCACCAGACCCGTCACTGGTATAATACCCTCCAACAGACCCTCCACCAGACCCGTCACTGGCATAATACCCTCCACCAGACCCGTCACTGACATATATACCCTCCCACCAGACCCGTCACTGGCAAAATACCCTCCACCAGACCCGTCACTGACATAATCATCCACTAGACCTCCCACCAGACCCGTCACTGACATAATACCCTCCACCAGACCCGTCACTGACATAATACCCTCCACCAGACCCGTCACTGGTATAATACCCCCCACCAGACCCGTCACTGTCATAATACCCTCCACCAGACCCGTCACTGAAATAATACCCTCCCCCAGACCCGTCTCTGACATAATACCCTCCCACCAGGACCCGTCACTGACATAATACCCTCCACCAGACCCGTCACTGACATAATACCCTCCACCAGACCCGTCACTGGCATAATACCCTCCACCAGACCCGTCACTGGCATAATACCCCTCCACCCAGACCCGTCACTGACATAATACCCTCCACCAGACCCGTCACTGACATAATACCCTCCACCAGACCAGTCACTGACATAATACCCTCCACCAGACCCGTCACTGACATAATACCCTCCACCAGACCCGTCACTGACATAATACCCTCCACCAGACCCGTCACTGGCATAATACCCTCCACCCGACCCGTCACTGGTATAATACCCTCCACCAGACCGTCACTGAATAATACCTCCCACCAGACCCGTCACTGGCATAATACCCTCCCACCAGGCCCGTCACTGGTTTAATACCCTCCCACCAGACCCGTCCCTGACATAATACCCTCCACTGGTATCCTTACCCTCCCCACCATACCCTCCCACCAGACCCGTCACTGACATAATACCCTCCACCAGACCCGTCACTGACATAATACCCTCCACCAGACCCGTCACTGACATAATACCCTCCACCAGACCCGTCACTGGCATAATACCCTCCACCAGGCCCGTCACTGACATAATACCCTCCACCAGACCCGTCACTGACATAATACCCTCCACCAGACCCGTCACTGACATAATACCCTCCACCAGACCCGTCACTGACATAATACCCTCCCACCAGACCCTCCCACCAGACCCGTCACTGACATATTACCCTCCACCAGACCCGTCACTGAATAATTACCCTCCACCAGACCCGTCACTGACATAATACCCTCCACCAGACCCGTCACGGTATAACACCCCTCCCACCAGACCCTTCACTGACATAATACCCTCCACCAGACCCGTCACTGGCATAATACCCTCCACCAGACCCCCGTCACTGACATAATACTCCCCCCATACCACCTTCACTGACATAATACCCTCCCACCAGACCCTCCCACCAGACCCTTCACTGACATAATACCCTCCACCAGACCCGTCACTGACATATACGCCTCCCTCCAGACCCTCCCACCAGACCCGTCACTGGCATAATACCCTCCACCAGACCCGTCACTGACATAATACCCTCCCACAGACCCGTCACTGACATAATACCCTCCACCAGACCCTCCCACCAACCCGTCACTGGCATAAGACCCTCCACACAGACCCGTCACTGACATAATACCCTCCACCAGACCCGTCACTGACATAATACCCTCCACCAGACCCGTCACTGACATAATACCCTCCACCAGACCCGTCACTGACATAATACCCTACCACCAGACCCGTCACTGACATAATACCCTCCCACCAGACCCGTCACTGACATAATACCCTCCACCAGACCCGTCACTGGCATAATACCCTCCCACCAGACCCGTCACTGGCATAATACCCTCCCACCAGACCCGTCACTGACATAATACCCTCCCACCCAGACCCGTCACTGACATAATACCCTCTACCAGACCCGTCCACTGACAGAATACCCTCCACCAGACCCGTCACTGACATAATACCCTCCACCAGACGCCGTCACTGACATAATACCCTCCACCAGACCCGTCACTGGCATAATACCCTCCCACCAGACCCGTCACTGACATAATACACTCCACCAGACCCGTCACTGACATAATACCCTCCACCAGACCCGTCACTGACATAATACCCTCCACCTTACCCGTCACTGACATAATACCCTCCACCAGACCCGTCACTGGCATAATACCTCCCCCACCAGACCCGTCACTGACATAATACCCTCCACCAGACCCGTCACTGACATAATACCCTCCAACAGACCCGTCACTGACATAATACCTCCACCATACCCGTCACTGGTATAATACCCTCCACCATACCCGTCACTGACATAATACCCTCCCACAGACCCGTCACTGACATAATACCCTCCACCAGACCCGTCACTGACATAATACCCTCCACCAGACCCGTCACTGGTATAATACCCTCCCACCAGACCCGTCACTGGCATAATACCCTCCACCAGACCCGTCACTGACATAATAACCTCCCACCAGACCCGTCACTGACATAATACCCTCCCACCAGACCCGTCACTGACATAATACCCTCCACCAGACCATCACTGACATAATACCCTCCACCAGACCCGTCACTGACATAATACCCTCCACCAGAACCGTCACTGACATAATACCCCTCAACCGACCCGTCACTGACATAATACCCTCCACCAGACCCGTCACTGACATAATACCCTCCACCAGACCCGTCACTGAACTAATACCCTCCACCAGACCCGTCACTGACATAATACCCTCCACCAGACCCGTCACTGACATAATACCCTCCACCAGACCCGTCACTGACATAATACCCTCCACCAGACCCGTCACTGACATAATACCCTCCCACCATACCCTCCAACACAACCGTCACTGACATAATACCCTCCACCAGACCCGTCACTGGACATAATACCCTCCACCAAGACCCGTCACTGACATAATACCTCCCAACCCAGACCCGTTCACTGACATAAACACCCTCCCCCACCGACCCGTCACTGGCATAATACCCTCCCACCAGACCCGTCACTGACATAATACCCTCCACCAGACCCGTCACTGACATAATACCCTCCACCATACCCGTCACTGACATAATACCCTCCCCACCAACCCCCCACCAGACCCGTCACTGACAAAGACCCTCCCACCATACCCTCCCACCAGACCCGTCACTGACATAATACCCTCCCCACCGGACCCGTCACTGGACATAATACCCTCCACCAGATCCTCCCACCAGACTACCCGTCACTGGCATAATACCCTCCACCTTACCCGTCACTGACATAATACCCTCCACCATACCCTCCACCAGACCCTCCTGACATAATCCCTCCACCAAACAAACCCTCCCACCAGACCCGTCACTGCATAATCCCTCCACCAGACCCGTCACTGACATAATACCCTCCACCAGACCCGTCACTGACATAATACCCCCACCAGACCCGTCACTGACATAATACCCTCCACCAGACCCTTCACTGACATAATACCCTCCCACCAGACCCGTCACTGACATAAAACACTCCACCAGACCCGTCACTGACATAATACCCTCCACCAGACCCGTCACTGACATAATACCCTCCACCACCCGTCACTCTGGCATAATACCCTCCCACCAGACCCGCCACTGACATACCCCTCCCCCACCAGACCCGTCACTGACATAATACCCTCTACCAGACCCGTCACTGACATAATACCCTCCACCAGACCCGTCACTGACATAATACCCTCCACCAGACCCGTCACTGACATAATACCCTCCACCAGACCCGTCACTGACATAATACCCTCCACCAGACCCGTCACTGACATAATACCCTCCACCAGACCCGTCACTGACATAATACCCTCCACCAGACCCGTCACTGACATAATACCCTCCACCAGACCCGTCACTGACATAATACCCTCCACCAGACCCGTCACTGACATAATACCCTCCACCAGACCCGTCACTGACATAATACCCTCCACCAGACCCGTCACTGACATAATACCCTCCACCAGACCCGTCACTGACATAATACCCTCCACCAGACCCGTCACTGACATAATACCCTCCACCAGACCCGTCACTGACATAATACCCTCCACCAGACCCGTCACTGACATAATACCCTCCACCAGACCCGTCACTGACATAATACCCTCCACCAGACCCGTCACTGACATAATACCCTCCACCACCAGACCCGTCACTGACATAATACCCTCCACCAGACCCGTCACTGACATAATACCCTCCCAGACCCGACCCGTCCCGTCACTGACATAATACCCTCCACCAGACCCGTCACTGACATAATACCCTCCACCAGACCCGTCACTGACATAATACCCTCCACCAGACCCGTCACTGACATAATACCCTCCACCAGACCCGTCACTGACATAATACCCTCCACCAGACCCGTCACTGACATAATACCCTCCACCAGACCCGTCACTGACATAATACCCTCCACCAGACCCGTCACTGACATAATACCCTCCACCAGACCCATGACCCGTCACTGACATAATACCCTCCACCAGACCCGTCACTGACATAATACCCTCCACCAGACCCGTCACTGACATAATACCCTCCACCAGACCCGTCACTGACATAATACCCTCCACCAGACCCGTCACTGACATAATACCCTCCACCAGACCCGTCACTGACATAATACCCTCCACCAGACCCGTCACTGACATAATACCCTCCACCAGACCCGTCACTGACATAATACCCTCCACCAGACCCGTCACTGACATAATACCCTCCACCAGACCCGTCACTGACATAATACCCTCCACCAGACCCGTCACTGACATAATACCCTCCACCAGACCCGTCACTGACATAATACCCTCCACCAGACCCGTCACTGACATAATACCCTCCACCAGACCCTCCACCAGACCCGTCACTGACATAATACCCTCCACCAGACCCGTCACTGACATAATACCCTCCACCAGACCCGTCACTGACATAATACCCTCCACCAGACCCGTCACTGAATAATACCCTCCACCAGACCCGTCACTGACATAATACCCTCCACCAGACCCGTCACTGACATAATACCCTCCACCAGACCCGTCACTGACATAATACCCTCCACCAGACCCGTCACTGACATAATACCCTCCACCAGACCCGTCACTGACATAATACCCTCCACCAGACCCGTCACTGACATAATACCCTCCACCAGACCCGTCACTGACATAATACCCTCCACCAGACCCGTCACTGACATAATACCCTCCACCAGACCCGTCACTGACATAATACCCTCCACCAGACCCGTCACTGACATAATACCCTCCACCAGACCCGTCACTGACATAATACCCTCCACCAGACCCGTCACTGACATAATACCCTCCACCAGACCCGTCACTGACATAATACCCTCCACCAGACCCGTCACTGACATAATACCCTCCACCAGACCCGTCACTGACATAATACCCTCCACCAGACCCGTCACTGACATAATACCCTCCACCAGACCCGTCACTGACATAATACCCTCCACCAGACCCGTCACTGACATAATACCCTCCTGACACCAGACCCGTCACTGACATAATACCCTCCACCAGACCCGTCACTGACATAATACCCTCCACCAGACCCGTCACTGACATAATACCCTCCACCAGACCCGTCACTGACATAATACCCTCCACCAGACCCGTCACTGACATAATACCCTCCACCAGACCCGTCACTGACATAATACCCTCCACCAGACCCGTCACTGACATAATACCCTCCACCAGACCCGTCACTGACATAATACCCTCCACCAGACCCGTCACTGACATAATACCCTCCACCAGACCCGTCACTGACATAATACCCTCCACCAGACCCGTCACTGACATAATACCCTCCACCAGACCCGTCACTGACATAATACCCTCCACCAGACCCGTCACTGACATAATACCCTCCACCAGACCCGTCACTGACATAATACCCTCCCCTCCACCAGACCCGTCACTGACATAATCCCCTCCCACCAGACCCGTCACTGACATAATACCCTCCACCAGACCCGTCACTGACATAATACCCTCCACCAGACCCGTCACTGACATAATACCCTCCACCAGACCCGTCACTGACATAATACCCTCCACCAGACCCGTCACTGACATAATACCCTCCACCAGACCCGTCACTGACATAATACCCTCCACCAGACCCGTCACTGACATAATACCCTCCACCAGACCCGTCACTGACATAATACCCTCCACCAGACCCGTCACTGACATAATACCCTCCACCAGACCCGTCACTGACATAATACCCTCCACCAGACCCGTCACTGACATAATACCCTCCACCAGACCCGTCACTGACATAATACCCTCCACCAGACCCGTCACTGACATAATACCCTCCACCAGACCCGTCACTGACATAATACCCTCCACCAGACCCGTCACTGACATAATACCCTCCACCAGACCCGTCACTGACATAATACCCTCCACCAGACCCGTCACTGACATAATACCCTCCACCAGACCCGTCACTGACATAATACCCCCGTCCTGACCCCTCCAGACCCGTCACTGACATAATACCCTCCACCAGACCCGTCACTGACATAATACCCTCCACCAGACCCGTCACTGACATAATACCCTCCACCAGACCCGTCACTGACATAATACCCTCCACCAGACCCGTCACTGACATAATACCCTCCACCAGACCCGTCACTGACATAATACCCTCCACCAGACCCGTCACTGACATAATACCCTCCACCAGACCCGTCACTGACATAATACCCTCCACCAGACCCGTCACTGACATAATACCCTCCACCAGACCCGTCACTGACATAATACCCTCCACCAGACCCGTCACTGACATAATACCCTCCACCAGACCCGTCACTGACATAATACCCTCCACCAGACCCGTCACTGACATAATACCCTCCACCAGACCCGTCACTGACATAATACCCTCCACCAGACCCGTCACTGACATAATACCCTCCACCAGACCCGTCACTGACATAATACCCTCCACCAGACCCGTCACTGACATAATACCCTCCACCAGACCCGTCACTGACATAATACCCTCCACCAGACCCGTCACTGACATAATACCCTCCACCCGTCACTGACATAATACCCTCCACCAGACCCGTCACTGACATAATACCCTCCACCAGACCCGTCACTGACATAATACCCTCCACCAGACCCGTCACTGACATAATACCCTCCACCAGACCCGTCACTGACATAATACCCTCCACCAGACCCGTCACTGACATAATACCCTCCACCAGACCCGTCACTGACATAATACCCTCCACCAGACCCGTCACTGACATAATACCCTCCACCAGACCCGTCACTGACATAATACCCTCCACCAGACCCGTCACTGACATAATACCCTCCACCAGACCCGTCACTGACATAATACCCTCCACCAGACCCGTCACTGACATAATACCCTCCACCAGACCCGTCACTGACATAATACCCTCCACCAGACCCGTCACTGACATAATACCCTCCACCAGACCCGTCACTGACATAATACCCTCCACCAGACCCGTCACTGACATAATACCCTCCACCAGACCCGTCACTGACATAATACCCTCCACCAGACCCGTCACTGACATAATACCCTCCACCAGACCCGTCACTGACATAATACCCTCCACCAGACCCGTCACTGACATAATACCCTCCACCAGACCCGTCACTGTCATAATACCCTCCAGACCCGTCACTGACATAATACCCTCCACCAGACCCGTCACTGACATAATACCCTCCACCAGACCCGTCACTGACATAATACCCTCCACCAGACCCGTCACTGACATAATACCCTCCACCAGACCCGTCACTGACATAATACCCTCCACCAGACCCGTCACTGACATAATACCCTCCACCAGACCCGTCACTGACATAATACCCTCCACCAGACCCGTCACTGACATAATACCCTCCACCAGACCCGTCACTGACATAATACCCTCCACCAGACCCGTCACTGACATAATACCCTCCACCAGACCCGTCACTGACATAATACCCTCCACCAGACCCGTCACTGACATAATACCCTCCACCAGACCCGTCACTGACATAATACCCTCCACCAGACCCGTCACTGACATAATACCCTCCACCAGACCCGTCACTGACATAATACCCTCCACCAGACCCGTCACTGACATAATACCCTCCACCAGACCCGTCACTGACATAATACCCTCCACCAGACCCGTCACTGACATAATACCCTCCACCAGACCCGTCACTGACATAATACCCTCCACCAGACCCGTCACTGACATAATACCCTCCACCAGACCCGTCACTGACATAATACCCTCCACCAGACCCGTCACTGACATAATACCCTCCACCAGACCCGTCACTGACATAATACCCTCCACCAGACCCGTCACTGACATAATACCCTCCACCAGACCCGTCACTGACATAATACCCTCCACCAGACCCGTCACTGACATAATACCCTCCACCAGACCCGTCACTGACATAATACCCTCCACCAGACCCGTCACTGACATAATACCCTCCACCAGACCCGTCACTGACATAATACCCTCCACCAGACCCGTCACTGACATAATACCCTCCACCAGACCCGTCACTGACATAATACCCTCCACCAGACCCGTCACTGACATAATACCCTCCACCAGACCCGTCACTGACATAATACCCTCCACCAGACCCGTCACTGACATAATACCCTCCACCAGACCCGTCACTGACATAATACCCTCCACCAGACCCGTCACTGACATAATACCCTCCACCACCAGACCCGTCACTGACATAATACCCTCCACCAGACCCGTCACTGACATAATACCCTCCACCAGACCCGTCACTGACATAATACCCTCCACCAGACCCGTCACTGACATAATACCCTCCACCAGACCCGTCACTGACATAATACCCTCCACCAGACCCGTCACTGACATAATACCCTCCACCAGACCCGTCACTGACATAATACCCTCCACCAGACCCGTCACTGACATAATACCCTCCACCAGACCCGTCACTGACATAATACCCTCCACCAGACCCGTCACTGACATAATACCCTCCACCAGACCCGTCACTGACATAATACCCTCCACCAGACCCGTCACTGACATAATACCCTCCACCAGACCCGTCACTGACATAATACCCTCCACCAGACCCGTCACTGACATAATACCCTCCACCAGACCCGTCACTGACATAATACCCTCCACCAGACCCGTCACTGACATAATACCCTCCACCAGACCCGTCACTGACATAATACCCTCCACCAGACCCGTCACTGACATAATACCCTCCACCAGACCCGTCACTGACATAATACCCTCCACCAGACCCGTCACTGACATAATACCCTCCACCAGACCCGTCACTGACATAATACCCTCCACCAGACCCGTCACTGACATAATACCCCCGTCACTGACATAATACCCTCCACCAGACCCGTCACTGACATAATACCCTCCACCAGACCCGTCACTGACATAATACCCTCCACCAGACCCGTCACTGACATAATACCCTCCACCAGACCCGTCACTGACATAATACCCTCCACCAGACCCGTCACTGACATAATACCCTCCACCAGACCCGTCACTGACATAATACCCTCCACCAGACCCGTCACTGACATAATACCCTCCACCAGACCCGTCACTGACATAATACCCTCCACCAGACCCGTCACTGACATAATACCCTCCACCAGACCCGTCACTGACATAATACCCTCCACCAGACCCGTCACTGACATAATACCCTCCACCAGACCCGTCACTGACATAATACCCTCCACCAGACCCGTCACTGACATAATACCCTCCACCAGACCCGTCACTGACATAATACCCTCCACCAGACCCGTCACTGACATAATACCCTCCACCACCAGACCCGTCACTGACATAATACCCTCCACCAGACCCGTCACTGACATAATACCCTCCACCAGACCCGTCACTGACATAATACCCTCCACCAGACCCGTCACTGACATAATACCCTCACACCAGACCCGTCACTGACATAATACCCTCCACCAGACCCGTCACTGACATAATACCCTCCACCAGACCCGTCACTGACATAATACCCTCCACCAGACCCGTCACTGACATAATACCCTCCACCAGACCCGTCACTGACATAATACCCTCCACCAGACCCGTCACTGACATAATACCCTCCACCAGACCCGTCACTGACATAATACCCTCCACCAGACCCGTCACTGACATAATACCCTCCACCAGACCCGTCACTGACATAATACCCTCCACCAGACCCGTCACTGACATAATACCCTCCACCAGACCCGTCACTGACATAATACCCTCCACCAGACCCGTCACTGACATAATACCCTCCACCAGACCCGTCACTGACATAATACCCTCCACCAGACCCGTCACTGACATAATACCCTCCACCAGACCCGTCACTGACATAATACCCTCCACCAGACCCGTCACTGACATAATACCCTCCACCAGACCCGTCACTGACATAATACCCTCCACCAGACCCGTCACTGACATAATACCCTCCACCAGACCCGTCACTGACATAATACCCTCCACCAGACCCGTCACTGACATAATACCCTCCACCAGACCCGTCACTGACATAATACCCTCCACCAGACCCGTCACTGACATAATACCCTCCACCAGACCCGTCACTGACATAATACCCTCCACCAGACCCGTCACTGACATAATACCCTCCACCAGACCCGTCACTGACATAATACCCTCCACCAGACCCGTCACTGACATAATACCCTCCACCAGACCCGTCACTGACATAATACCCTCCACCAGACCCGTCACTGACATAATACCCTCCACCAGACCCGTCACTGACATAATACCCTCCACCAGACCCGTCACTGACATAATACCCTCCACCAGACCCGTCACTGACATAATACCCTCCACCAGACCCGTCACTGACATAATACCCTCCACCAGACCCGTCACTGACATAATACCCTCCACCAGACCCGTCACTGACATAATACCCTCCACCAGACCCGTCACTGACATAATACCCTCCCCTCCACCAGACCCGTCACTGACATAATACCCTCCACCAGACCCGTCACTGACATAATACCCTCCACCAGACCCGTCACTGACATAATACCCTCCACCAGACCCGTCACTGACATAATACCCTCCACCAGACCCGTCACTGACATAATACCCTCCACCAGACCCGTCACTGACATAATACCCTCCACCAGACCCGTCACTGACATAATACCCTCCACCAGACCCGTCACTGACATAATACCCTCCACCAGACCCGTCACTGACATAATACCCTCCACCAGACCCGTCACTGACATAATACCCTCCACCAGACCCGTCACTGACATAATACCCTCCACCAGACCCGTCACTGACATAATACCCTCCACCAGACCCGTCACTGACATAATACCCTCCACCAGACCCGTCACTGACATAATACCCTCCACCAGACCCGTCACTGACATAATACCCTCCACCAGACCCGTCACTGACATAATACCCTCCACCAGACCCGTCACTGACATAATACCCTCCACCAGACCCGTCACTGACATAATACCCTCCACCAGACCCGTCACTGACACAATACCCTCCACCAGACCCGTCACTGACATAATACCCTCCACCAGACCCGTCACTGACATAATACCCTCCACCAGACCCGTCACTGACATAATACCCTCCACCAGACCCGTCACTGACATAATACCCTCCACCAGACCCGTCACTGACATAATACCCTCCACCAGACCCGTCACTGACATAATACCCTCCACCAGACCCGTCACTGACATAATACCCTCCACCAGACCCGTCACTGACATAATACCCTCCACCAGACCCGTCACTGACATAATACCCTCCACCAGACCCGTCACTGACATAATACCCTCCACCAGACCCGTCACTGACATAATACCCTCCACCAGACCCGTCACTGACATAATACCCTCCACCAGACCCGTCACTGACATAATACCCTCCACCAGACCCGTCACTGACATAATACCCTCCACCAGACCCGTCACTGACATAATACCCTCCACCAGACCCGTCACTGACATAATACCCTCCACCACCCGTCACTGACCCCTCCACCAGACCCGTCACTGACATAATACCCTCCACCAGACCCGTCACTGACATAATACCCTCCACCAGACCCGTCACTGACATAATACCCTCCACCAGACCCGTCACTGACATAATACCCTCCACCAGACCCGTCACTGACATAATACCCTCCACCAGACCCGTCACTGACATAATACCCTCCACCAGACCCGTCACTGACATAATACCCTCCACCAGACCCGTCACTGACATAATACCCTCCACCAGACCCGTCACTGACATAATACCCTCCACCAGACCCGTCACTGACATAATACCCTCCACCAGACCCGTCACTGACATAATACCCTCCACCAGACCCGTCACTGACATAATACCCTCCACCAGACCCGTCACTGACATAATACCCTCCACCAGACCCGTCACTGACATAATACCCTCCACCAGACCCGTCACTGACATAATACCCTCCACCAGACCCGTCACTGACATAATACCCTCCACCAGACCCGTCACTGACATAATACCCTCCTGACATAATACCCTCCACCAGACCCGTCACTGACATAATACCCTCCACCAGACCCGTCACTGACATAATACCCTCCACCAGACCCGTCACTGACATAATACCCTCCACCAGACCCGTCACTGACATAATACCCTCCACCAGACCCGTCACTGACATAATACCCTCCACCAGACCCGTCACTGACATAATACCCTCCACCAGACCCGTCACTGACATAATACCCTCCACCAGACCCGTCACTGACATAATACCCTCCACCAGACCCGTCACTGACATAATACCCTCCACCAGACCCGTCACTGACATAATACCCTCCACCAGACCCGTCACTGACATAATACCCTCCACCAGACCCGTCACTGACATAATACCCTCCACCAGACCCGTCACTGACATAATACCCTCCACCAGACCCGTCACTGACATAATACCCTCCACCAGACCCGTCACTGACATAATACCCTCCACCAGACCCGTCACTGACATAATACCCTCCACCAGACCCGTCACTGACATAATACCCTCCACCAGACCCGTCACTGACATAATACCCTCCACCCGTCACTGACATAATACCCTCCACCAGACCCGTCACTGACATAATACCCTCCACCAGACCCGTCACTGACATAATACCCTCCACCAGACCCGTCACTGACATAATACCCTCCACCAGACCCGTCACTGACATAATACCCTCCACCAGACCCGTCACTGACATAATACCCTCCACCAGACCCGTCACTGACATAATACCCTCCACCAGACCCGTCACTGACATAATACCCTCCACCAGACCCGTCACTGACATAATACCCTCCACCAGACCCGTCACTGACATAATACCCTCCACCAGACCCGTCACTGACATAATACCCTCCACCAGACCCGTCACTGACATAATACCCTCCACCAGACCCGTCACTGACATAATACCCTCCACCAGACCCGTCACTGACATAATACCCTCCACCAGACCCGTCACTGACATAATACCCTCCACCAGACCCGTCACTGACATAATACCCTCCACCAGACCCGTCACTGACATAATACCCTCCACCAGACCCGTCACTGACATAATACCCTCCACCAGACCCGTCACTGACATAATACCCTCCACCAGACCCGTCACTGACATAATACCCTCCACCAGACCCGTCACTGACATAATACCCTCCACCAGACCCGTCACTGACATAATACCCTCCACCAGACCCGTCACTGACATAATACCCTCCACCAGACCCGTCACTGACATAATACCCTCCACCAGACCCGTCACTGACATAATACCCTCCACCAGACCCGTCACTGACATAATACCCTCCACCAGACCCGTCACTGACATAATACCCTCCACCAGACCCGTCACTGACATAATACCCTCCACCAGACCCGTCACTGACATAATACCCTCCACCAGACCCGTCACTGACATAATACCCTCCACCAGACCCGTCACTGACATAATCCCTCCCCCAGACCCGTCACTGACATAATACCCTCCACCAGAACCCGTCACTGGCATAATACCCTCCCCCAGACCCCTCACTGGCATAATACCCTCCACCAGACCCGTCACTGACATAATACCCTCCACCAGACCCGTCACTGACATAATACCCACCACCACCCGTCATTGACATAATACCTCTCCCACCAGACCCGTCACTGACATAATACCCTCCCACCAGACCCGTCCACTGGTATAATACCCTCCACCAGACCCGTCACTGGTATAATACCCTCCACCAGACCCGTCACTGGCATAATACCTTCCACCAGACCCGTCACTGACATAATACCCTCCACCAGACCCGTCACTGACATAATACCCTCCCACCAGACCCTCCATCCAGACCCGTCACTGACATAATACCCTCCACCAGACCCGTCACTGACATAATACCCTCCACCAGACCCGTCACTGACAGATACCTCCACCAGACCCGTCACTGCAAGATATACCCTCCACCAGACCCGTCACTGACATAATACCCTCCACCAGACCCGTCACTGACATATACCCTCCACCAGACCCGTCACTGACATAATACCCTCCCACCAGACCCTCCAACCAGACCCGTCAATGACATAATACCCTCCACCAGACCCGTCACTGACATAATACCCTCCCACAGACCCGTCCACTGACATAATACCCTCCACCAGACCCGTCACTGGTATAATCCCCTCCCACCAGACCCGTCACTGGCATAATACCCTCCACCAGACCCGTCACTGACATAATACCCTCCACCAGACCCGTCACTGACATAATACCCTCCCACCAGACCCGTCACTGACATAATACTCTCCCACCAGACCCTCCCACCAGACCCGTCACTGACATAATACCCTCCACCAGACCCGTCACAGACATAATACCCTCCCACCAGACCCGTCACTGACATAATACCCTCCACCAGACCCGTCACTGACATAATACCCTCCACCAGACCCGTCACTGACATAATACCCTCCACCAGACCGTCACTGGCATAATACCCTCCACCAGACCCGGCCCTGACATAATACCCTCCACCAGACCCGTCACTGACATAATACCCTCCACCAGACCCGTCACTGACATAATACCCTCCCACCAGACCCGTCACTGGCATAATACCCTCCACCAGACCCGTCACTGACATAATACCCTCCACCAGACCCTCCCACCAGACCCGTCACTGGTATAATACCCTCCCACCAGACCCGTCACTGACATAATACCCTCCCACCAGACCCGTCACTGACATAATACCCTCTACCAGACCCGTCACTGACATAATACCCTCCACCAGACCCGTCACTGACATAATACCCTCCACCAGACCCGTCACTGACATAATACCCTCCACCAGACCCGTCACTGACATAATACCCTCCCACCAGACCCGTCGCTGGTATAATACCCTCCACCAGACCCGTCGCTGACATAATACCCTCCACCTTACCCGTCACTGGCATAATACCCTCCACCAGACCCGTCACTGGCATAATACCCTCCCACCAGACCCGTCACTGACATAATACCCTCCACCGGACCCGTCACTGACATAATACCCTCCACCGGACCCGTCACTGACATAATACCCTCCACCAGACCCGTCACTGACATAATACCCTCCACCAGACCCGTCACTGACATAATACCCTCCACCAGACCCGTCACTGACATAATACCCTCCACCAGACCCGTCACTGACATAATACCCTCCACCAGACCCCGCACTGACATAATACCCCCTCCACCAGACCCGTCACTGACATAATACCCTCCACCAGACCCGTCACTGACATAATACCCTCCACCAGACCCGTCACTGACATAATACCCTCCACCAGACCCGTCACTGACATAATACCCTCCCACCAGACCCGTCACTGACATAATAACCCCCCACCAGACCCGTCACTGGCATAATAACCCCCCACCAGACCCGTCACTGACATAATACCCTCCACCAGACCCGTCACTGACATAATACCCTCCACCAAACCGTCACTGACATAATACCCTCCACCAGACCCGTCACTGACATAATACCCTCCACCAGACCCGTCACTGACATAATACCCTCCACCAGACCCGTCACTGACATAATACCCTCCACCAGACCCGTCACTGACATAATACCCTCCACCAGACCCGTCATTGACATAATACCCTCCACCAGACCCGTCACTGACATAATACCCTCCCACCAGACCCGTCACTGACATAATACCCTCCACCAGACCCGTCATTGGCATAATACCCTCCACCAACCCCCGTCACTGGCATAATACCTTCCACCAGACCCGTCACTGACATAATACCCCTCCACCAGACCCGTCACTGACATAATACCCTCCCACCAGACCCTCCATCCAGACCCTCACTGACATAATACCCTCCATCCAGACCCGTCACTGACATAATACCCTCCACCAGACCCGTCACTGACATAATACCCTCCACCAGACCCGTCACTGACATAATACCCTCCACCAGACCGTCACTGACATAATACCCTCCACCAGACCCGTCACTGACGTAATACCCTCCCACCCCCCGACCCGTCACTGACGTAATACCCCCCACCCGACCCGTCACTGACATAATACCCTCCCACCAGACCCGTCACAACCAGACCCGTCACTGACATAATACCCTCCAACCAGACCCGTCACTGACATAATACCCCACACCAGACCCGTCACTGACATAATACCCTCCCCCAGACCCGTCACTGACATAATACCCTCCCACCAGACCCGTCACTGGCATAATACCCTCCCACCAGACCCGTCACTGGCATAATACCCTCCACCAGACCCGTCACTGACATAATACCTCCCACCAGACCCGTCACTGACATAATACCCTCCCACCAGACCCCTCCACCAGACATAATACACTGACCCCCATAATACCCTCCCACCAGACCCGTCACTGACATAATACCCCTCCCACCAGACCCGTCACTGACATAATACCCTCCCACCAGACCCGTCACTGATATAATACCCTCCACCAGACCCGTCACTGACATAATACCCTCCACCAGACCCGTCACTGACATAATACCCTCCACCAGACCCGTCACTGGCATAATACCCTCCACCAGACCCGTCACTGGCATAATACCCTCCACCAGACCCGTCACTGACATAATACCCTCCACCAGACTCGTCACTGACATAATACCCTCCCACCAGACTCGTCACTGGCATAATCCCTCCCACCAGACCCGTCACTGGCATAATACCCTCCACCACAGACCCGTCACTGACATAATACCCTCCACCAGACCCTCCCACCAGACCCGTCACTGGCATAATACCCTCCACCAGACCCGTCACTGACATAATACCCTCCACCAGACCCGTCACTGACATAATACCCTCCACCTGACCCGTCACTGACATAATACCCTCCCACCAGACCCGTCACTGACATAATACCCTCCACCAGACCCGTCACTGGTATAATACCCTCCCACCAGACCCGTCACTGGCATAATACCCTCCCCCCAGACCCGTCACTGACATAATACCCTCCACCAGACCCGTCACTGACATAATACCCTCCACCAGACCCGTCACTTGCATAATACCCTCCACCAGACCCGTCACTGACATAATACCCTCCACCAGACCCGTCACTGACATAATACCCTCCACCAGACCCGTCATTGACATAATACCCTCCACCAGACCCGTCACTGACATAATACCCTCCCACCAGACCCGTCACTGACATAATACCCTCCCACCAGACCCGTCACTGACATAATACCCTCCCCCAGACCCGTCACTGACATAATACCCTCCACCAGACCCGTCACTGGCATAATACCCTCCACCAGACCCGTCACTGGCATAATACCCTCCCACCAGACCCGTCACTGACATAATACCCTCCCACCAGACCCGTCACTGACATAATACCCTCTACCAGACCCGTCACTGACATAATACCCTCCACCAGACCCGTCACTGACATAATACCCTCCACCAGACCCGTCACTGACATAATACCCTCCACCAGACCCGTCACTGACATAATACCCTCCCACCAGACCCGTCACTGACATAATACCCTCCCACCAGACCCTTCACTGGTATAATACCCTCCACCAGACCCGTCGCTGACATAATACCCTCCACCAGACCCGTCACTGACATAATACCCTCCACCAGACCCGTCACTGACATAATACCCTCCACCAGACCCGTCACTGACATAATACCCTCCACCAGACCCGTCACTGACATAATACCCTCCACCAGACCCGTCACTGACATAATACCCTCCACCAGACCCGTCACTGACATAATACCTTCCACCAGACCCGTCACTGGCATAATACCCTCCCACCAGACCCGTCACTGGCATAATACCCTCCCACCAGACCCATCACTGGCATAATACCCTCCCACCAGACCCGTCACTAACATAATACCCTCCACCAGACCCGTCACTGACATAATACCCTCCACCAGACCCGTCACTGACATAATACCCTCCACCAGACCCGTCACTGACATAATACCCTCCACCAGACCCGTCACTGGTATAATACCCTCCACCAGACCCGTCACTGGCATAATACCCTGCACCCCACTGACATAGACCCGTCACTGACATAATACCCTCCACCAGACCCGTCACTGACAATAATACCCCTCCCACCAGACCCTCCAACCAGAACCGTCACTGACATAATACCCTCCACCAGACCCGTCACTGACATAATACCCTCCACCAGACCCGTCACTAACATAATACCCTCCACCAGACCCGTCACTGACATAATACCCTCCCACCAGACCCGTCACTGGCATAATACCCTCCACCAGACCCGTCACTGACATAATACCCTCCAACAGACCCGTCACTGACATAATACCCTCCCACCAGACCCGTCACTGACATAATACCCCTCCACCAGACCCGTCACTGACATAATACCCTCCCCACCAGACCCGTCACTGACATAATACCCTCCCACCAGACCCTCCCACCAGACCCGTCACTGACATAATACCCTCCACCAGACCCGTCACTGACATAATACCCTCCCACCAGACCCGTCACTGATATAATACCCTCCACCAGACCCGTTCACTGATATAATACCCTCCACCAGACCCGTCACTGACATAATACCCTCCACCAGACCCGTCACTGACATAATACCCTCCACCAGACCCGTCACTGACATAATACCCTCCACCAGACTCGTCACTGACATAATACCCTCCCACCAGACCCGTCACTGGCATAATACCCTCCCACCAGACCCGTCACTGGCATAATACCCTCCACCAGACCCGTCACTGACATAATACCCTCCACCAGACCCGTCACTGGCATAATACCCTCCACCAGACCCGTCACTGGCATAATACCCTCCACCAGACCCGTCACTGACATAATACCCTCCACCTGACCCGTCACTGACATAATACCCTCCCACCTGACCCGTCACTGACATAATACCCTCCCACCAGACCCGTCACTGATATAATACCCTCCCACCAGACCCGTCACTGGCATAATACCCTCCCCCAGACCCGTCACTGGCATAATACCCTCCCCCCAGACCCGTCACTGACATAATAACCCTCCACCAGACCCGTTCACTTGCATAATACCCTCCACCAGACCCGTCACTTGCATAATACCCTCCACCAGACCCGTCACTGACATAATACCCTCCACCAGACCCGTCACTGACATAATACCCTCCACCAGACCCGTCATTGACATAATACCCTCCCACCAGACCCGTCACTGACATAATACCCTCCCACCAGACCCGTCACTGACATAATACCCTCCCACCACCCGCCCGTCACTGACATAATACCCTCCCACCAGACCCGTCACTGGCATAATACCCTCCACCAGACCCGTCACTGGCATAATACCCTCCCACCAGACCCGTCACTGGCATAATACCCCCCCACCAGACCCGTCACTGACATAATACCCTCCCACCAGACCCGTCACTGACATAATACCCTCCACCAGACCCGTCACTGACATAATACCCTCCACCAGACCCCGTCACTGACATAATACCCTCCACCAGACCCGTCACTGACATAATACCCTCCCACCAGACCCGTCACTGACATAATACCTCCCCACCAGACCCGTCACGGGTATAATACCCTCCCACCAGACCCGTCGCTGGTATAATACCCTCCACCAGACCCGTCGCTGACATAATACCCTCCACCAGACCCGTCACTGACATAATACCCTCCACCAGACCCGTCCACTGACATAATACCCTCCACCAGACCCGTCACTGACATAATACCCTCCACCAGACCCGTCACTGACATAATACCCTCCACCAGACCCGTCACTGACATAATACCTTCCACCAGACCCGTCACTGGCATAATACCCTCCCACCAGACCCGTCACTGGCATAATACCCTCCCCACCAGACCCATCACTGGCATAATACCCTCCCACCAGACCCATCACTGGCTGATAATACCCTCCCACCAGACCCGTCACTGACATAATACCCTCCACCAGACCCGTCACTGACATAATACCCTCCACCAGACCCGTCACTGACATAATACCCTCCACCAGACCCGTCACTGGTATAATACCCTCCACCAGACCCGTCACTGGCATAATACCCTGCACCAGACCCGTCACTGACATAATACCCTCCACCAGACCCGTCACTGACATAATACCCTCCCACCAGACCCTCCAACCAGACCCGTCACTGACATAATACCCTCCACCAGACCCGTCACTGACATAATACCCTCCAACCAGACCCGTCACTAACATAATACCCTCCACCAGACCCGTCACTGACATAATACCCTCCCACCAGACCCGTCACTAACATAATACCCTCCACCAGACCCGTCACTGACATAATACCCTCCCACCAGACCCGTCACTGGCATAATACCCTCCCACCAGACCCGTCACTGACATAATACCCTCCCACCAGACCCGTCACTGACATAATACCCTCCCACCAGACCCGTCACTGACATAATACCCTCCCACCAGACCCGTCACTGACATAATACCCTTTACCAGACCCGTCACTGGCATAATACCCTCCACCAGACCCGTCACTGACATAATACCCTCCACCAGACCCGTCACTGACATAATACCCTCCACCAGACTCGTCACTGACATAATACCCTCCCACCAGACCCGTCACTGGCATAATACCCTCCACCAGACCCGTCACTGACATAATACCCTCCACCAGACCCTCCCACCAGACCCGTCACTGGCATAATACCCTCCACCAGACCCGTCACTGACATAATACCCTCCACCAGACCCGTCACTGACATAATACCCTCCACCTGACCCGTCACTGGCATAATACCCTCCCACCAGACCCGTCACTGACATAATACCCTCCACCAGACCCGTCACTGGTATAATACCCTCCCCCTGACCCGTCACTGGCATAATACCCTCCCCCCAGACCCCGTCACTGACATAATACCCTCCACCAGACCCGTCACTGGTATAATACCCTCCCACCAGACCCGTCACTGGCATAATACCCTCCCCCAACCCCGTCACTGACATAATACCCTCCACCAGACCCGTCACTGACATAATACCCTCCACCAGACCCGTCACTGACATAATACCCTCCACCAGACCCGTCACTGACATAATACCCTCCACCAGACCCCTCACTGGCATAATACCCTCCACCAGACCCGTCACTGACATAATACCCTCCACACCAGACCCGTCACTGACATAGTACGCTCCCACCAGACCCGTCATTGACATAATACCCCCCACCAGACCCGTCACTGACATAATACCCTCCCACAGACCCGTCACTGGCATAGTACGCTCCCACCAGACCCGTCACTGGCATAATACCCTCCCACCAGACCCGTCACTGACATAATACCCTCCCACCAGACCCGTCACTGGCATAATACCCTCCACCAGACCCGTCACTGGCATAATACCCTCCCACCAGACCCGTCACTGACATAATACCCTCCCCCCAGACCCGTCACTGACATAATACCCTCCACCACACCCGTCACTGACATAATACCCTCCCACCAGACCCGTCACTGACATAATACCCTCCACCAGACCCGTCACTGGTATAATACCCTCCACCAGACCCGTCACTGGCATAATACCCTCCCCCCAGACCCGTCACTGACATAATACCCTCCACCAGACCCGTCACTGGTATAATACCTCCCACCAGACCCGTCACTGGCATAATACCCCACCAGACCCGTCACTGACATAATACCCTCCACCAGACCCGTCACTGGCATAATACCCTCCCACCAGACCCTCCAACCAGACCCGTCACTGACATAATACCCTCCACCAGACCCGTCACTGGCATAATACCCTCCCACCAGACCCGTCACTGGCATAATACCCTCCCCCCAGACCCGTCACTGGCATAATACCCTCCACCAGACCCGTCACTGACATAATACCCTCCACCAGACCCGTCACTGACATAATACCCTCCACCAGACCCGTCACTGACATAATACCCTCCCACCAGACCCGTCACTGACATAATACCCTCCCACCAGACCCGTCACTGGCATAATACCCTCCCACCAGACCCGTCACTGACATAATACCCTCCCACCAGACCCGTCACTGGCATATACCCTCCACCAGACCCTTCACTGACATAATACCCTCCACCAGACCCGTCACTGACATAATACCCTCCACCAGACCCGTCACTGACATGACCCGTCACTGACATAATACCCTCCACCAGACCCGTCACTGACATAATACCCTCCACCAGACCCGTCACTGACATAATACCCTCCACCAGACCCGTCACTGACATAATACCCTCCACCAGACCCGTCACTGACATAATACCCTCCACCAGACCCGTCACTGACATAATACCCTCCACCAGACCCGTCACTGACATAATACCCTCCACCAGACCCGTCACTGACATAATACCCTCCACCAGACCCGTCACTGACATAATACCCTCCACCAGACCCGTCACTGACATAATACCCTCCACCAGACCCGTCACTGACATAATACCCTCCACCAGACCCGTCACTGACATAATACCCTCCACCAGACCCGTCACTGACATAATACCCTCCACCAGACCCGTCACTGACATAATACCCTCCACCAGACCCGTCACTGACATAATGCAACATTAACACTGAGTAAGGCAGCAACAACAGCAACATTAACACTGAGTGAGGCAGCAACATTAACACTGAGTGTGGCAGCAACAACAGCAACATTAACACTGAGTGTGGCCGCAACAACAGCAACATTAACACTGAGTGTGGCAGCAACAACAGCAACATTAACACTGAGTGAGGCAGCAACAACAGCAACATTAACACTGAGTGAGGCAGCAACAACAGCAACCTTAACAATGAGTGTGGCAGCAACAACAGCAACATTAACACTAAGTGAGGCAGCAACAACAGCAACATTAACACTGAGTGAGGCAGCAACAACAGCAACATTAACACTGAGTGAGGCAGCAACAACAGCAACATTAACAATGAGTGTGGCAGCAACAACAGCAACATTAACACTGAGTGAGGCAGCAACAACAGCAACATTAACACTGAGTGAGGCAGCAACATTAACACCGAGTGTGGCAGCAACAACAGCAACATTAACACTGAGTGAGGCAGCAACATTAACACTGAGTGAGGCAGCAACAACAGCAACATTAACACTGAGTAAGGCAGCAACAACAGCAACATTAACACTGAGTGAGGCAGCAACATTAACACTGAGTGAGGCAGCAACAACAGCAACATTAACACTGAGTGAGGCAGCAACATTAACACTGAGTAAGGCAGCAACAACAGCAACATTAACACTGAGTAAGGCAGCAACAACAGCAACATTAACACTGAGTGAGGCAGCAACATTAACACTGAGTGTGGCAGCAACAACAGCAACATTAACACTGAGTAAGGCAGCAACAACAGCAACATTAACACTGAGTGAGGCAGCAACATTAACACTGAGTGAGGCAGCAACATTAACACTGAGTGAGGCAGCAACATTAACACTGAGTGAGGCAGCAACATTAACACTGAGTGAGGCAGCAACATTAACACTGAGTGAGGCAGCAACAACAGCAACATTAACACTGAGTAAGGCAGCAACAACAGCAACATTAACACTGAGTGAGGCAGCAACATTAACACTGAGTGAGGCAGCAACATTAACACTGAGTGTGGCAGCAACAACAACACTGAGTGTGGCAGCAACAACAACAACATTAACAATGAGTGTGGCAGCAACAACAGCAACATTAACACTGAGTGAGGCAGCAACAACAGCAACATTAACACTGAGTGAGGCAGCAACAACAGCAACATTAACACTGAGTGAGGCAGCAACAACAGCAACATTAACACTGAGTAAGGCAGCAACAACAGCAACATTAACACTGAGTGAGGCAGCAACAGTAACACTGAGTGTGGCAGCAACAACAGCAACATTAACACTGAGTGAGGCAGCAACAACAACAACATTAACACTGAGTGTGGCAGCAACAACAGCAACATTAAAACTGAGTGTGGCAGCAACAACAGCAACATTAACAATGAGTGAGGCAGCAACAACAGCAACATTAACACTGAGTGTGGCAGCAACAACAGCAACATTAAAACTGAGTGTGGCAGCAACAACAGCAACATTAACACTGAGTGTGGCAGCAACAACACCAACATTAACAGTGAGTGTGGCAGCAACAACAGCAACATTAACAGTGAGTGTGGCAGCAACAACAGCAACATTAACACTGAGTGATGCAGCAACAACAGCAACATTAACACTGAGTGTGGCAGCTACAACAGCAACATTAACACTGAGTGTGGCAGCAACAACAGCAACATTAACACTGAGTGAGGCAGCAACAACAGCAACATTAACACTGAGTGTGGCAGCAACAACAGCAACATTAAAACTGAGTGTGGCAGCAACAACAGCAACATTAACACTGAGTGAGGCAGCAACATTAACACTGAGTGAGGCAGCAACAAAAGCAACATTAACACTGAGTGAGGCAGCAACAACAGCAACATTAACACTGAGTGAGGCAGCAACATTAACACTGAGTGAGGCAGCAACATTAACACTGAGTGAGGCAGCAACATTAACACTGAGTGAGGCAGCAACATTAACACTGAGTGTGGCAGCAACATTAACACTGAGTGTGGCAGCAACATTAACACTGAGTGAGGCAGCAACAACAGCAACATTAACACTGAGTGAGGCAGCAACAACAGCAACATTAAAACTAAGTGAGGCAGCAACAAGAGCAACATTAACACTGAGTGTGGCAGCAACAACAGCAACATTAACACTAAGTGTGGCAGGAACAACAGCAACATTAACACTGAGTGTGGCAGCAACAACAGCAACATTAACACTGAGTGTGGCAGCAACAACAGCAACGAGTGTGGCAGCAACAACAGCAACGAGTGAGGCAGCAACAACAGCAACATTAACACTGAGTGTGGCAGCACCAACAGCAACATTAACACTGAGTGTGGCAGCAACAACAGCAACATTAACACTGAGTGTGGCAGCTACAACAGCAACATTAACACTGAGTGTGGCAGCAACAACAGCAACATTAACACTGAGTGTGGCAGCAACAACAGCAACGAGTGTGGCAGCAACAACAGCAACATTAACACTGAGTGTGGCAGCAACAACAGCAACATTAACACTGAGTGTGGCAGCAACAACAGCAACATTAACACTGAGTGAGGCAGCAACAACAGCAACATTAATACTGAGTGTGGCAGCAACATTAACACTGAGTGTGGCAGCAACAACAGCAACATTAACACTGAGTGTGGCAGCTACAACAGCAACATTAACACTGAGTATGGCAGCAACATTAACACTGAGTGAGGCAGCAACAACAGCAACATTAACACTGTGTGTGGCAGCTACAACAGCAACATTAACACCGAGTATGGCAGCAACATTAACACTGAGTGTGGCAGCAACAACAGCAACATTAACACTGAGTGTGGCAGCAACAACAGCAACATTAACACTGAGTGTGGCAGCAACATTAACACTGAGTGTGGCAGCAACAACAGCAACATTAACACTGAGTGTGGCAGCAACAACAGCAACATTAACACTGAGTGAGGCAGCAACAACAGCAACATTAACACTGAGTGTGGCAGCAACAACAGCAACATTAACACTGAGTGTGGCAGCAACAACAGTAACATTAACACTGAGTGTGAGCAGCAACAACAGCAACATTAACACTGAGTGTGGCAGCAACAACAGCAACATTAACACTGAGTGTAGCAGCAACAACAGCAACATTAACACTGAGTGTGGCAGCAACAACAGCAACATTAACACTGAGTGAGGCAGCAACATTAACACTGAGTGAGGCAGCAACATTAACACTGAGTGAGGCAGCAACATTAACACTGAGTGTGGCAGCAACATTAACACTGAGTGAGGCAGCAACAACAGCAACATTAACACTGAGTGTGGCAGCAACATTAACACTGAGTGTGGCAGCAACATTAACACTGAGTGTGGCAGCAACAATAACACTGAGTGTGGCAGCAACAACAGCAACATTAACACTGAGTGAGGCAGCAAAATTAACACTGAGTGAGGCAGCAACATTAACACTGAGTAAGGCAGCAACATTAACACTGAGTGTGGCAGCAACAACAGCAACATTAACACTGAGTGTGGCAGCAAGAACAGCAACATTAACACTGAGTGTGGCAGCAACAACAGCAACATTAACACTGAGTGTGGCAGCAACATTAACACTGAGTGTGGCAGCAACATTAACACAGTGAGGCAGCAACAACAGCAACATTAACACTGAGTGAGGCAGAAACATTAACACTGAGTGTGGCAGCAACAACAGCAACATTAACACTGAGTGAGGCAGAAACAACAGCAACAATAACACTGAGTGTGGCAGCAACAACACCAACATTAACACTGAGTGTGGCAGCAACAACAGCAACATTAACACTGAGTGTGGCAGCAACAACAGCAACATTAACACTGAGTGTGGCAGCAACAACAGCAACATTAACAATGAGTGTGGCAGCAACAACAGCAACAATAACACTGAGTGAGGCAGCAACATTAACACTGAGTGTGGCAGCAACAACAGCAACATTAACACTGAGTGTGGCAGCAACAACAGCAACATTAACACTGAGTGTGGCAGCAACATTAACACTGAGTGAGGCAGCAACGTTAACACTGAGTGATGCAGCAACAACAGCAACATTAACACTGAGTGTGGCAGCAACAACAGCAACATTAACACTGAGTGAGGCAGCAACAGCAACATTAACACTGAGTGAGGCAGCAACATTAACACTGAGTGTGGCAGCAACAACACCAACATTAACACTGAGTGTGGCAGCAACAACACCTACATTAACACTGAGTGTGGCAGCAACAACACCAACATTAACACTGAGTGAGGCAGCAACGTTAACACTGAGTGTGGCAGCAACAACAGCAACATTAACACTGAGTGTGGCAGCAACATTAACACTGAGTGAGGCAGCAACAACAGCAACATTAACACTGAGTGAGGCAGCAACATTAACACAGTGTGGCAGCTACAACAGCAACATTAACACTGAGTGAGGCAGCAACATTAACACTGAGTGTGGCAGCAACAACAGCAACATTAACACTGAGTGTGGCAGCAACAACACCAACATTAACACTGAGTGTGGCAGCAACAACACCAACATTAACACTGAGTGAGGCAGCAACGTTAACACTGAGTGTGGCAGCAACAACAGCAACATTAACACTGAGTGTGGCAGCAACATTAACACTGAGTGAGGCAGCAACAACAGCAACATTAACACTGAGTGAGGCAGCAACAACAGCAACATTAACACTGAGTGTGGCAGCAACAACAGCAACATTAACACTGAGTGAGGCAGCAACATTAACACAGTGTGGCAGCAACAACAGCAACATTAACACTGAGTGTGGCAGCAACATTAACACTGAGTGAGGCAGCAACAACAGCAACATTAACACTGAGTGTGGCAGCAACAACAGCAACATTAACACTGAGTGTGGCAGCAACGTTAACACTGAGTGTGGCAGCAACAACAGCAACATTAACACTGAGTGTGGCAGCAACATGAGTGTGGCAGCAACAACAGCAACATTAACACTGAGTGAGGCAGCAACAACAGCAACATTAACACTGAGTGTGGCAGCAACATTAACACTGAGTGAGGCAGCAACAACAGCAACATTAACACTGAGTGTGGCAGCAACAACAGCAACATTAACACTGAGTGTGGCAGCAACATTAACACTGAGTGTGGCAGCAACAACAGCAACATTAACACTGAGTGAGGCAGCAACATTAACACTGAGTGTGGCAGCAACATTAGCAACATTAACACTGAGTGTGGCAGCAACAACAGCAACATTAACACTGAGTGTGGCAGCAACATTAACACTGAGTGAGGCAGCAACAACAGCAACATTAACACTGAGTGAGGCAGCAACAACAGCAACATTAACACTGAGTGTGGCAGCAACAACAGCAACATTAACACTGAGTGTGGCAGCAACAACAGCAACAATAACACTGAGTGAGGCAGCAACAACAGCAACATTAACACTGAGTGAGGCAGCAACAACAGCAACATTAACAGTGTGGCAGCAACATTAACACTGAGTGAGGCAGCAACAACAGCAACATTAACACTGCAACAACAGCAACATTAACACTGAGTGTGGCAGCAACATTAACACTGAGTGTGGCAGCAACAACAGCAACATTAACACTGAGTGTGGCAGCAACAACAGCAACATTAACACTGAGTGAGGCAGCAACACACAGCAACATTAACACTGAGTGTGGCAGCAACAACAGCAACATTAACACTGAGTGAGGCAGCAACAACAGCAACATTAACACTGAGTGTGGCAGCAACAACAGCAACATTAACACTGAGTGTGGCAGCAACAACAGCAACATTAACACTGAGTGTGGCAGCAACAACAGCAACATTAACACTGAGTGTGGCAGCTACAACAGCAACATTAACACTGAGTGTGGCAGCAACATTAACACTGAGTGTGGCAACAACAGCAACATTAACACTGAGTGTGGCAGCAACATTAACACTGAGTGTGGCAGCAACAACAGCAACATTAACACTGAGTGTGGCAGCAACATTAACACTGAGTGTGGCAGCAACAACAGCAACATTAACACTGAGTGTGGCAGCAACATTAACACTGAGTGTGGCAGCAACACTGAGTAAGGCAGCAACATTAACACTGAGTGTGGCAGCAACAACAGCAACATTAACACTGAGTGTGGCAGCAACAACAGCAACATTAACACTGAGTGTGGCAGCAACAACAGCAACATTAACACTGAGTGTGGCAGCAACAACAGCAACATTAACACTGAGTGTGGCAGCAACAACAGCAACATTAACACTGAGTGAGGCAGCAACAACAGCAACATTAACACTAAGTGTGGCAGCAACAACAGCAACATTAACACTGAGTGAGGCAGCAACATTAACACTGAAGCAACAACACTGAGTGTGGCAGCAACAACAGCAACATTAACACTGAGTGTGGCAGCAACAACAGCAACATTAACACTGAGTGTGGCAGCACATTAACACTGAGTGAGGCAGCAACATTAACACTGAGTGTGGCAGCAACAACAGCAACATTAACACTGAGTGTGGCAGCAACAACAGCAACATTAACACTGAGTGTGGCAGCAACAACAGCAACATTAACACTGAGTGTGGCAGCAACAACAGCAACATTAACACTGAGTGTGGCAGCAACAACAGCAACATTAACACTGAGTGAGGCAGCAACATTAACACTGAGTGAGGCAGCAACAACAGCAACATTAACACTGAGTGAGGCAGCAACATTAACACTGAGTAAGGCAGCAACATTAACACTGAGTGTGGCAGCAACAACAGCAACATTAACACTGAGTGTGGCAGCAACAACAGCAACGAGTGTGGCAGCAACAACAGCACTGAGTGAGGCAGCTGAGTGTGGCAGCAACAACAGCAACATTAACACTGAGTGTGGCAGCAACAACAGCAACATTAACACTGAGTGTGGCAGCAACAAACAGCAACATTAACACTGAGTGTGGCAGCAACAACAGCAACATTAACACTGAGTGTGGCAGCAACAACAGCAACATTAACACTGAGTGTGGCAGCAACAACAGCAACATTAACACTGAGTGAGGCAGCAACAACAGCAACATTAACACTGAGTGTGGCAGCAACAACAGCAACATTAACACTGAGTGAGGCAGCAACATTAACACTGAGTGTGGCAGCAACATTAACACTGAGTGTGGCAGCAACAACAGCAACATTAACACTGAGTGTGGCAGCAACAACAGCAACATTAACACTGAGTGAGGCAGCAACAACAGCAACATTAACACTGAGTGAGGCAGCAGCATTAACACTGAGTAAGGCAGCAACATTAACACTGAGTGTGGCAGCAACAACAGCAACATTAACACTGAGTGTGGCAGCAACAACAGCAACATTAACACTGAGTGTGGCAGCAACAACAGCAACATTAACACTGAGTGTGGCAGCAACAACAGCAACATTAACACTGAGTGTGGCAGCAACAACAGCAACATTAACACTGAGTGAGGCAGCAACAGCAACATTAACACTGAGTGAGGCAGCAACAACAGCAACATTAACACTGAGTGAGGCAGCAACAACAGCAACATTAACACTGAGTGTGGCAGCAACAACAGCAACATTAACACTGAGTGTGGCAGCAACATTAACACTGAGTGAGGCAGCAACATTAACACTGAGTGTGGCAGCAACAACAGCAACATTAACACTGAGTGAGGCAGCAACAACAGCAACATTAACACTGAGTGAGGCAGCAACAACAGCAACATTAACACTGAGTGTGGCAGCAACAACAGCAACATTAACACTGAGTGTGGCAGCAACAACAGCAACATTAACACTGAGTGTGGCAGCAACAACAGCAACATTAACACTGAGTGAGGCAGCAACAACAGCAACATTAACACTGAGTGTGGCAGCAACAACAGCAACATTAACACTGAGTGTGGCAGCAACATTAACACTGAGTGTGGCAGCAACAACAGCAACATTAACACTGAGTGTGGCAGCAACAACAGCAACATTAACACTGAGTGAGGCAGCAACATTAACACTGAGTGAGGCAGCAACATTAACACTGAGTGTGGCAGCAACAACAGCAACATTAGTGAGGCACTGAGTGTGGCAGCAACAACAGCAACATTAACACTGAGTGTGGCAGCAACAACAGCAACATTAACACTGAGTGTGGCAGCAACATTAACACTGAGTGTGGCAGCAACAACAGCAACATTAACACTGAGTGAGGCAGCAACATTAACACTGAGTGAGGCAGCAACAACAGCAACATTAACACTGAGTGAGGCAGCAACATTAACACTGAGTGTGGCAGCAACAACAGCAACATTAACACTGAGTGAGGCAGCAACATTAACACTGAGTGTGGCAGCAACAACACCACAACACTAACACTGGCAGAAACAACAGCAACATTAACACTGAGTGAGGCAGCAACAACAGCAACATTAACACTGAGTGTGGCAGCAACATTAACACTGTGTGGCAGCAACAACAGCATTAACACTGAGTGAGGCAGCAACATTAACACTGAGTGAGGCAGCAAACATTAACACTGAGTGAGGCAGCAACAACAGCAACATTAACACTGAGTGTGGCAGCAACAACAGCAACACTAACACTGAGTGTGGCAGCAACAACAGCAACATTAACACTGAGTGTGGCAGCAACAACAGCAACATTAACACTGAGTGTGGCAGCAAATCCAGCAACATTAACACTGAGTGTGGCAGCAACAACAGCAACATTAACACTGAGTGAGGCAGCAACAACAGCAACATTAACACTGAGTGAGGCAGCAACAACAGCAACATTAACACTGAGTGAGGCAGCAACATTAACACTGAGTGTGGCAGCAACAACAGCAACATTAACACTGAGTGTGGCAGCAACAACAGCAACATTAACACTGAGTGTGGCAGCAACAACAGCAACATTAACACTGAGTGTGGCAGCAACAACAGCAACATTAACACTGAGTGAGGCAGCAACAGCATTAACACTGAGTGAGGCAGCAACAACAGCAACATTAACACTGAGTGTGGCAGCAACAACAGCAACATTAACACTGAGTGAGGCAGCAACAACAGCAACATTAACACTGAGTGTGGCAGCAACAACAGCAACATTAACACTGAGTGTGGCAGCAACAACAGCAACATTAACACTGAGTGAGGCAGCAACAACAGCAACATTAACACTGAGTGAGGCAGCAACAGCAACATTAACACTGAGTGAGGCAGCAACAACAGCAACATTAACACTGAGTGAGGCAGCAACAACAGCAACATTAACACTGAGTGAGGCAGCAACATTAACACTGAGTGTGGCAGCAACATTAACACTGAGTGAGGCAGCAACAACAGCAACATTAACACTGAGTGAGGCAGCAACAACAGCAACATTAACACTGAGTGTGGCAGCAACAACAGCAACATTAACACTGAGTGAGGCAGCAACAACAGCAACATTAACACTGAGTGTGGCAGCAACATTAACAACAGCAACATTAACACTGAGTGAGGCAGCAACAACAGCAACATTAACACTGAGTGAGGCAGCAACAACAAACATTAACACTGAGTGTGGCAGCAACAACAGCAACATTAACACTGAGTGAGGCAGCAACAACAGCAACATTAACACTGAGTGTGGCAGCAACATTAACACTGAGTGTGGCAGCAACAACAGCAACATTAACACTGAGTGAGGCAGCAACATTAACACTGAGTGTGGCAGCAACAACAGCAACATTAACACTGAGTGTGGCAGCAACAACAGCAACATTAACACTGAGTGTGGCAGCAACAACAGCAACATTAACACTGAGTGTGGCAGCAACAACAGCAACAATAACACTGAGTGAGGCAGCAACATTAACACTGAGTGATGCAGCAACAACAGCAACATTAACACTGAGTGTGGCAGCAACAACAGCAACATTAACACTGAGTGAGGCAGCAACAGCAACATTAACACTGAGTGAGGCAGCAACATTAACACTGAGTGTGGCAGCAACAACAACAACATTAACACTGAGTGAGGCAGCAACAACAGTTAACACTGAGTGTGGCAGCAACAACAGCAACATTAACACTGAGTGTGGCAGCAACATTAACACTGAGTGAGGCAGCAACAACAACATTAACACTGAGTGAGGCAGCAACATTAACACTGAGTGTGGCAGCAACAACAGCAACATTAACACTGAGTGAGGCAGCAAC
The DNA here is from genome assembly GCF_020424385.1 of Procambarus clarkii. Taxonomy (NCBI): domain Eukaryota; kingdom Metazoa; phylum Arthropoda; class Malacostraca; order Decapoda; family Cambaridae; genus Procambarus; species Procambarus clarkii. The sequence continues at coordinate 52,885 of NW_025572433.1, read as the reverse complement.
ATGGCAGCAAACAACATTAACACTGCAACATTAACACTGAGTGTGGCAGCAACAACAGCAACATTAACACTGAGTGTGGCAGCTACAACAGCAACATTAACACTGAGTGAGGCAGCAACAACACCAACATTAACACTAAGTGTGGCAGAAACAACACCAACATTAACACTGAGTGAGGCAGCAACAACAGCAACATTAACACTGAGTGTGGCAGCAACATTAACACTGAGTGAGGCAGCAACAACAGCAACATTAACACTGAGTGAGGCAGCAACATTAACACTGAGTGTGGCAGCAACAACAGCAACATTAAAAATGAGTGTGGCAGCAACAACATTAACAATGAGTGAGGCAGCAACAACAGCAACATTAACACTGAGTGAGGCAGCAACATTAACACTGAGTGTGGCAGCAACAACAGCAACATTAACACTGAGTGAGGCAGCAACATTAACACTGAGTGTGGCAGCAACATTAGCAACATTAACACTGAGTGTGGCAGCAACAACAGCAACATTAACACTGAGTGAGGCAGCAACAACAGCAACATTAACACTGAGTGAGGCAGCAACATTAACACTGAGTGTGGCAGCAACAAAAGAGTGAGTGAGGCAGCAACAACAGCAACATTAACACTGAGTGTGGCAGCAACATTAACACTGAGTGTGGCAGCAACAACAGCAACATTAACACTGAGTGTGGCAGCAACAACAGCAACATTAACACTGAGTGTGGCAGCAACATTAACACTGAGTGTGGCAGCAACAACAGCAACATTAACACTGAGTGTGGCAGCAACAACAGCAACATTAACACTGAGTGTGGCAGCAACAACAGCAACATTAACACTGAGTGAGGCAGCAATATTAACAGCAGTGTGGCAGCAACAACAGCAACATTACACTGAGTGTGGCAGCAACATTAACACTGAGTGTGGCAGCAACAACAGCAACATTAACACTGAGTGTGGCAGCAACATTAACACTGAGTGAGGCAGCAACAACAGCAACATTAACACTGAGTGTGGCAGCAACATTAACACTGAGTGAGGCAGCAACAACAGCAACATTAACACTGAGTGTGGCAGCAACAACAGCAACATTAACACTGAGTGAGGCAGCAACATTAACACTGAGTGTGGCAGCAACAACAGCAACATTAACACTGAGTGAGGCAGCAACAACAGCAACATTAACACTGAGTGTGGCAGCAACAACAGCAACATTAACACTGAGTGTGGCAGCAACAACAGCAACATTAACACTGAGTGAGGCAGCAACAACAGCAACATTAACACTGAGTGTGGCAGCAACAACAGCAACATTAACACTGAGTGAGGCAGCAACAACAGCAACATTAACACTGAGTGTGGCAGCAACAACAGCAACATTAACACTGAGTTAGCACTGAGTGAGGCAGCAACAACAGCAACATTAACACTGAGTGTGGCAGGCAACAACATTAACACTGAGTGTGGCAGCAACAACAGCAACATTAACACTGAGTGTGGCAGCAACAACAGCAACATTAACACTGAGTGTGGCAGCAACAACAGCAACATTAACACTGAGTGAGGCAGCAACATTAACACTGAGTGTGGCAGCAACATTAACACTGAGTTTTGATCGATATTCAGCAACATTAACACTGAGTGTGGCAGCAACAACAGCAACATTAACACTGAGTGTGGCAGCAACAACAGCAACATTAACACTGAGTGAGGCAGCAACAACAGCAACATTAACACTGAGTGTGGCAGCAACAACAGCAACATTAACACTGAGTGTGGCAGCAACAACAGCAACATTAACACTGAGTGAGGCAGCAACAACAGCAACATTAACACTGAGTGAGGCAGCAACAACAGCAACATTAACACTGAGTGAGGCAGCAACAACAGCAACATTAACACTGAGTGTGGCAGCAACATTAACACTGAGTGTGGCAGCAACAACAGCAACATTAACACTGAGTGTGGCAGCAACATTAACACTGAGTGTGGCATTAACATTAACACAGTGCAGCAACAACAGCAACATTAACACTGAGTGTGGCAGCAACAACAGCAACATTAACACTGAGTGTGGCAGCAACAACAGCAACATTAACACTGAGTGTGGCAGCAACATTAACACTGAGTGTGGCAGCAACATTAACACTGAGTGAGGCAGCAACAACAGCAACATTAACACAGTGAGTGCAACAACAGCAACATTAACACTGAGTGAGGCAGAAACATTAACACTGAGTGTGGCAGCAACAACAGCAACATTAACACTGAGTGAGGCAGAAATTACAGCAACAATAACACTGAGTGTGGCAGCAACAACACCAACATTAACACTGAGTGTGGCAGCAACAACAGCAACATTAACACTGAGTGTGGCAGCAACAACAGCAACATTAACACTGAGTGTGGCAGCAACAACAGCAACATTAACAATGAGTGTGGCAGCAACAACAGCAACAATAACACTGAGTGAGGCAGAAACATTAACACTGAGTGTGGCAGCAACAACAGCAACAATAACACTGAGTGTGGCAGCAACATTAACACTGAGTGTGGCAGCAACAACAGCAACATTAACAATGAGTGTGGCAGCAACAACAGCAACAATAACACTGAGTGAGGCAGCAACATTAACACTGAGTGAGGCAGCAACGTTAACACTGAGTGATGCAGCAACAACAGCAACATTAACACTGAGTGTGGCAGCAACAACAGCAACATTAACACTGAGTGAGGCAGCAACAGCAACATTAACACTGAGTGAGGCAGCAACATTAACACTGAGTGTGGCAGCAACAACACCAACATTAACACTGAGTGTGGCAGCAACAACACCTACATTAACACTGAGTGTGGCAGCAACAACACCAACATTAACACTGAGTGAGGCAGCAACGTTAACACTGAGTGTGGCAGCAACAACAGCAACATTAACACTGAGTGTGGCAGCAACATTAACACTGAGTGTGGCAGCAACATTAACACTGAGTGTGGCAGCAACATTAACACTGAGTGTGGCAGCAACATTAACACTGAGTGTGGCAGCAACAACAGCAACATTAACACTGAGTGAGGCAGCAACAACAGCAACATTAACACTGAGTGTGGCAGCAACATTAACACTGAGTGTGGCAGCAACAGCAACATTAACACTGAGTGTGGCAGCAACATTAACACTGAGTGTGGCAGCAACATTAACACTGAGTGTGGCAGCAACATTAACACTGAGTGAGGCAGCAACAACAGCAACATTAACACTGAGTGAGGCAGCAACAACAGCAACATTAACACTGAGTGAGGCAGCAACAACAGCAACATTAACACTGAGTGTGGCAGCAACAACAGCAACATTAACACTGAGTGTGGCAGCAACAACAGCAACATTAACACTGAGTGTGGCAGCAACAACAGCAACATTAACACTGAGTGTGGCAGCAAACACAGCAACATTAAAACTGAGTGTGGCAGCAACAACAGCAACATTAACACTGAGTGAGGCAGCAACAACAGCAACATTAACACTGAGTGTGGCAGCAACAACAGCAACATTAACACTGAGTGTGGCAGCAACATTAACACTGAGTGAGGCAGCAACATTAACACTGAGTGTGGCAGCAACAACAGCAACATTAACACTGAGTGTGGCAGCAACAACAGCAACAATAACACTGAGTGAGGCAGCAACATTAACACTGAGTGTGGCAGCAACAACAGCAACATTAACACTGAGTGTGGCAGCAACAACAGCAACATTAACACTGAGTGTGGCAGCAACAACAGCAACATTAACACTGAGTGTGGCAGCAACATTAACACTGAGTGAGGCAGCAACAACAGCAACATTAACACTGAGTGAGGCAGCAACATTAACACTGAGTGTGGCAGCAACAACAGCAACATTAACACTGAGTGAGGCAGCAACATTAACACTGAGTGAGGCAGCAACAACAGCAACATTAACACTGAGTGAGGCAGCAACATTAACACTGAGTGTGGCAGCAACAACACCAACATTAACACTGAGTGTGGCAGCAACAACAGCAACATTAACACTGAGTGTGGCAGCAACAACAGCAACATTAACACTGAGTGTGGCAGCAACAACAGCAACATTAACACTGAGTGTGGCAGCAACAACAGCAACATTAACACTGAGTGTGGCAGCAACATTAACACTGAGTGTGGCAGCAACAACAGCAACATTAACACTGAGTGAGGCAGCAACATTAACACTGAGTGTGGGCAGCAACAACAGCAACATTAACACTGAGTGTGGCAGCAACAACAGCAACATTAAGTGAGGCAGCAACAACAAACATTAACACTGAGTGAGGCAGCAACATTAACACTGAGTGTGGCAGCAACAACAGCAACATTAACACTGAGTGTGGCAGCAACATTAACACTGAGTGTGGCAGCAACAACAGCAACATTAACACTGAGTGAGGCAGCAACATTAACACTGAGTGTGGCAGCAACAACAGCAACATTAACACTGAGTGAGGCAGCAACATTAACACTGAGTGACACAGCAACAACAGCAACATTAACACTGAGTGTGGCAGCAACAAACACCAACATTAACACTGAGTGTGGCAGCAACAACAGCAACATTAACACTGAGTGTGGCAGCAACAACAGCAACATTAACACTGAGTGAGGCAGCAACAACAGCAACATTAACACTGAGTGTGGCAGCAACAACAGCAACATTAACACTGAGTGTGGCAGCAACAACAGCAACATTAACACTGAGTGTGGCAGCAACATTAACACTGAGTGTGGCAGCAACAACAGCAACATTAACACTGAGTGTGGCAGCAACAACAGCAACATTAACACTGAGTGTGGCAGCAACATTAACACTGAGTGAGGCAGCAACATTAACACTGAGTGAGGCAGCAACAACAGCAACATTAACACTGAGTGTGGCAGCAACATTAACACTGAGTGTGGCAGCAACAACAGCAACATTAACACTGAGTGAGGCAGCAACATTAACAACAATAACACTGAGTGTGGCAGCAACAACAGCAACATTAACACTGAGTGTGGCAGCAACAACAGCAACAACATTAACACTGAGTGTGGCAGCAACAACAGCAACATTAACACTGAGTGTGGCAGCAACAACAGCAACATTAACACTGAGTGTGGCAGCAACAACAGCAACATTAACACTGAGTGAGGCAGCAACAACAGCAGTAACACTGAGTGTGGCAGCAACAACAGCAACATTAACACTAACAACTGAGTGTGGCAGCAACAACAGCAACATTAACACTGAGTGTGGCAGCAACAACAGCAACATTAACACTGAGTGAGGCAGCAACATTAACAGTGAGGCAGCAACATTAACACTGAGTGAGGCAGCAACAACAGCAACATTAACACTGAGTGTGGCAGCAACAACAGCAACATTAACACTGAGTGAGGCAGCAACAACAGCAACATTAACACTGAGTGTGGCAGCAACATTAACACTGAGTAAGGCAGCAACATTAACACTGAGTGAGGCAGCAACAACAGCAACATTAACACTGAGTGTGGCAGCAACAACAGCAACATTAACACTGAGTGAGGCAGCAACATTAACACTGAGTGTGGCAGCAACAACAGTGTGGCAGCAACATTAACACTGAGTGAGGCAGCAACAACAGCAACATTAACACTGAGTGAGGCAGCAACATTAACACTGAGTGTGGCAGCACAACAGCAACATTAACACTGAGTGAGGCAGCAACATTAACACTGAGTGTGGCAGCAACATTACAGCAACATTAACACTGAGTGAGGCAGCAACAACACTGAGTGTGGCAACATTAACACTGAGTGAGGCAGCAACAACAGCAACATTAACACTGAGTGTGGCAGCAACAACAGCAACATTAACACTGAGTGTGGCAGCAACAACAGCAACATTAACACTGAGTGTGGCAGCAACAACAGCAACATTAACACTGAGTGTGGCAGCAACAACAGCAACATTAACACTGAGTGCAGCAACAACATTAACACTGAGTGAGGCAGCAACAACAGCAACATTAACACTGAGTGTGGCAGCACAACAGCAACATTAACACTGAGTGTGGCAGCAACAACAGCAACATTAACACTGAGTGAGGCAGCAGCAACATTAACACTGAGTGTGGCAGCAACAACAGCAACATTAACACTGAGTGTGGCAGCAACAACAGCAACATTAACACTGAGTGAGGCAGCAACAACAGCAACATTAACACTGAGTGTGGCAGCAACAACAGCAACATTAACACTGAGTGTGGCAGCAACAACAGCAACATTAACACTGAGTGAGGCAGCAACAACAGCAGCACATTAACACTGAGTGTGGCAGCAACATTAACACTGAGTGTGGCAGCAACAACAGCAACATTAACACTGAGTGTGGCAGCACAACAGCAACATTAACACTGAGTGTGGCAGCAACAACATTAACACTGAGTGTGGCAGTAACAACAGCAACATTAACACTGAGTGTGGCAGCAACAACAGCAACATTAACACTGAGTGTGGCAGCAACAACAGCAACATTAACACTGAGTGTGGCAGCAACAACAGCAACATTAACACTGAGTGTGGCAGCAACAACAGCAACATTAACACTGAGTGTGGCAGCAACATTAACACTGAGTGTGGCAGCAACAACAGCAACATTAACACTGAGTGTGGCAGCAACAAACACTGATGTTGGCAGCAAACATTAACACTGAGTGTGGCAGCAACAACAGCAACATTAACACTGAGTGAGGCAGCAACATTAACACTGAGTGTGGCAGCAACAACAGCAACATTAACACTGAGTGTGGCAGCAACATTAACACTGAGTGTGGCAGCAACAACAGCAACATTAACACTGAGTGTGGCAGCAACAACAGCAACATTAACACTGAGTGTGGCAGCAACATTAACACTGAGTGTGGCAGCAACAACAGAAACATTAACACTGAGTGTGGCAGCAACAACAGCAACATTAACACTGAGTGTGGCAGCAACAACAGCAACATTAACACTGAGTGTGGCAGCAACAACAGCAACATTAACACTGAGTGTGGCAGCAACAACAGCACGATTAACACTGAGTGTGGCAGCAACAACAGCAACATTAACACTGAGTGTGGCAGCAACAACAGCAACATTAACACTGAGTGAGGCAGCAACAACAGCAACATTAACACTGAGTGTGGCAGCAACAACAGCAACATTAACACTGAGTGAGGCAGCAACAACAGCAACATTAACACTGAGTGTGGCAGCAACAACAGCAACATTAACACTGAGTGTGGCAGCAACAACAGCAACATTAACACTGAGTGTGGCAGCAACAACAGCAACATTAACACTGAGTGTGGCAGCAACAACAGCAACATTAACACTGAGTGTGGCAGCAACAGCAACATTAACACTGAGTGTGGCAGCAACAACAGCAACATTAACACTGAGTGTGGCAGCAACAACAGCAACATTAACACTGAGTGTGGCAGCAACAACAGCAACATTAACACTGAGTGTGGCAGCAACATTAACACTGAGTGTGGCAGCAACAACAGCAACATTAACACTGAGTATGGCAGCAACATTAACACTGAGTATGGCAGCAACATTAACACTGAGTGTGGCAGCAACAACAGCAACAATTAACACTGAGTGTGGCAGCAACAACAGCAACATTAACACTGAGTGAGGTAGCAACAACAGCAACATTAACACTGAGTGTGGCAGCAACAACAGCAACATTAACACTGAGTGTGGCAGCAACAACAGCAACATTAACACTGAGTGTGGCAGCAACAACAGCAACATTAACACTGAGTGTGGCAGCAACAACAGCAACATTAACACTGAGTGTGGCAGCAACAACAGCAACATTAACACTGAGTGTGGCAGCAACAACAGCAACATTAACACTGAGTGAGGCAGAAACATTAACACTGAGTGTGGCAGCAACAACAGCAACATTAACACTGAGTGAGGCAGCAACATTAAGCAACATTAACACTGAGTGTGGCAGCAACAACAGCAACATTAACACTGAGTGTGGCAGCAACAACAGCAACATAACACTGAGTGTGGCAGCAACAACAGCAACATTAACACTGAGTGAGGCAGCAACATTAACACTGAGTGTGGCAGCACATTAACACTGAGTGTAGCAGCAACAACAGCAACATTAACACTGAGTGAGGCAGCAACAACAGAAACATTAACACTGAGTGTGGCAGCAACAACAGCAACATTAACACTGAGTGAGGCAACAACAACAGCAACATTAACACTGAGTGTGGCAGCAACAACAGCAACATTAACACTGAGTGTGGCAGCAACAACAGCAACATTAACACTGAGTGTGGCAGCAACATTAACACTGAGTGTGGCAGCAACATTAACACTGAGTGTGGCAGCAACAACAGCAACATTAACACTGAGTGAGGCAGCAACAACAGCAACATTAACACTGAGTGTGGCAGCAACATTAACACTGAGTGTGGCAGCAACAACAGCAACATTAACACTGAGTGTGGCAGCAACATTAACACTGAGTGTGGCAGCAACAACAGCAACATTAACACTGAGTGTGGCAGCAACAACAGCAACATTAACACTGAGTGAGGCAGCAACAACAGCAACATTAACACTGAGTGTGGCAGCAACAACAGCAACATTAACACTGAGTGTGGCAGCAACAACAGCAACATTAACACTGAGTGAGGCAGCAACAACAGCAACATTAACACTGAGTGGGCAGCAACATGGCAGCAACAACAGCAACATTAACACTGAGTGTGGCAGCAACAACAGCAACATTAACACTGAGTGAGGCAGCAACAACAGCAACATTAACACTGAGTGAGGCAGCAACATTAACACTGAGTGTGGCAGCAACAACAGCAACATTAACACTGAGTGTGGCAGCAACAACAGCAACATTAACACTGAGTGAGGCAGCAACACAACAGCAACATTAACACTGAGTGAGGCAGCAACAACAGCAACATTAACACTGAGTGTGGCAGCAACAACAGCAACATTAACACTGAGTGAGGCAGCAACAACAGCAACATTAACACTGAGTGAGGCAGCAACAACAGCAACATTAACACTGAGTGAGGCAGCAACAACAGCAACATTAACACTGAGTGTGGCAGTGTGGCAACATTAACACTGAGTGTGGCAGCAACATTAACACTGAGTGAGGCAGCAACAACAGCAACATTAACACTGAGTGAGGCAGCAACATTAACACTGAGTGAGGCAGCAACAACAGCAACATTAACACTGAGTGAGGCAGCAACAACAGCAAAATTAACACTGAGTGAGGCAGCAAACAGCAACATTAACACTGAGTGTGGCAGCAACATTAACACTGAGTGAGGCAGCAACAACAGCAACAATACCACTGAGTGAGGCAGCAACAACAGCAACATTAACACTGAGTGTGGCAGCAACAACAGCAACATTAACACTGAGTGAGGCAGCAACAACAGCAACATTAACACTGAGTGTGGCAGCACCATTAACACTGAGTGTGGCAGCAACAACAGCAACATTAACACTGAGTGTGGCAGCAACAACAGCAACATTAACACTGAGTGTGGCAGCAACATTAACACTGAGTGAGGCAGCAACATTAACACTGAGTGTGGCAGCAACAACAGCAACATTAACACTGGCAGCAACAACAGCAACATTAACACTGAGTGTGGCAGCAACAACAGCAACATTAACACTGAGTGAGGCAGCAACAACAGCAGCATTAACACTGAGTGTGGCAGCAACAACAGCAACATTAACACTGAGTGAGGCAGCAACAACAGCAACATTAACACTGAGTGAGGCAGCAACAACAGCAACATTAACACTGAGTGTGGCAGCAACAACAGCAACATTAACACTGAGTGTGGCAGCAACCAGCAACATTAACACTGAGTGTGGCAGCAACAACAGCAACATTAACACTGAGTGAGGCAGCAACAGCAACATTAACACTGAGTGAGGCAGCAACAACAGCAACATTAACACTGAGTGTGGCAGCAACAACAGCAACATTAACACTGAGTGTGGCAGCAACAACAGCAACATTAACACTGAGTGAGGCAGCAACAACAGCAACATTAACACTGAGTGAGGCAGCAACAACAGCAACATTAACACTGAGTGAGGCAGCAACATTAACACTGAGTGAGGCAGCAACAACAGCAACATTAACACTGAGTGTGGCAGCAACAACAGCAACATTAACACTGAGTGAGGGCAGCAACATTAACACTGTGTGTGGCAGCAACAAACAGCAACACATTAACACTGAGTGAGGCAGCAACATTAACACTGAATGAGGCAGCAACAACAGCAACATTAACACTGAGTGTGGCAGCTACAACAGCAACATTAACACTGAGTGTGGCAGCAACAACAGCAACAATAACACTAAGTGAGGCAGCAACAACAGCAACATTAACACTGAGTGAGGCAGCAACAACAGCAACATTAACACTGAGTGAGGCAGCAACATTAACACTGAGTGTGGCAGCAACAACAGCAACATTAACACTGAGTGTGGCAGCAACAACAGCAACATTAACACTGAGTGAGGCAGCAACACAGCAACATTAACACTGAGTGAGGCAGCAACAAAAGCAACATTAACACTGAGTGAGGCAGCAACATTAACACTGAGTAAGGCAGCAACATTAACACTGATTGTGGCAGCAACAACAGCAACATTAACACTGAGCGTGGCAGCAACAACAGCAACATTAACACTGAGTGAGGCAGCAACATTAACACTGAGTGAGGCAGCAACAAAAGCAACATTAACACTGAGTGAGGGCAGCAACATTAACACTGAGTGAGGGCAGCAACATTAACACTGAGTGAGGCAGCAACAACAGCAACATTAACACTGAGTGTGGCAGCAGAACAGCAACATTAACACTGAGTGTGGCAGCAACAACAGCAACATTACACTGAGTGTGGCAGCAGTACAACAGCAACATTAACACTGAGTATGGCAGTGCAGCAACATTAACCCTGAATGGCAGCAACATTACAACAGCAACATTAACACTGAGTGAGGCAGCAACATTAACACTGATGAGGCAGCAACATTAACACTGAGTGTGGCAGCAACATTAACACTGAGTGTGGCAGCAACATTAACACTGAGTGTGGCAGCAACAACAGCAACATTAACACTGAGTGAGGCAGCAACATTAACACTGAGTGTGGCAGCAACAACAGCAACATTAACATGACTGAGGTGGCAGCAACAACAGCAGCCAACATTAACACTGAGTGAGGCAGCAACACAGCAACATTAACACTGAGTGAGCAGCAACAACAGCAACATTAACACTGAGTGTGGCAGCAACAACACTGCAACATTAACACTGAGTGTTGGCAGCAACAACAGCAACATTAACACTGAGTGTGGCAGCAACAACAGCAACATTAACACTGAGTGTGGCAGCAACATTAACACTGAGTGTGGCAGCAACAACAGCAACATTAACACTGAGTGGTGGCAGCAACAACAGCCAATTAACACTGAGTGTGGCAGCAACATTAACACTGAGTGTGGCAGCAACAACAGAAACATTAACACTGAGTGTGGCAGCAACAACAGCAACATTAACACTGAGTGTGGCAGCAACAACAGCAACATTAACACTGAGGGTGTGCAGCAACAACAGCAACATTAACACTGAGTGAGGCAGCAACAACAGCAACATTAACACTGAGTGTGGCAGCAACATTAACACTGCAACATTAACACTGAGTGAGGCAGCAACATTAACACTGAGTGAGGCAGCAACATTAACACTGAGTGATCAGCAGCAACAACAGCAACATTAACACTGAGTGTGGCAGCAACATTAACACTGAGTGTGGCAGCACAAAGCAACATTACACTGAGTGAGGCAGCAACATTAACACTGAGTGTGGCAGCAACAACAGCAACATTAACACTGAGTGAGGCAGCAACAACACCTACATTAACACTGAGTGTGGCAGCAACATTAACACTGAGTGAGGCAGCAACATTAACACTGAGATTGGCAGCAACAACAGCAACATTAACACGGAGTGTGGCAGCAACATTAACACTGAGTGTGGCAGCAACAACAGCAACATTAACACTGAGTGAGGCAGCAACATTAACACAGTGTGGCAGCAACAACAGCAACATTAACACTGAGTGAGGCAGCAACAACAGCAACATTAACACTGAGTGTTGGCAGCAACAACAGCAACATTAACACTGACATTGTGCAGCAGCAAACAACAGCAACATTAACACTGAGTGTGGCAGCAACAACAGCAACATTAACACTGAGTGTGGCAGCAACAACAGCAACACTGAGTAACACTGATGGGGCAGCAACACATCAACATTAACACTGAGTGTGGCAGCAACAACAGCAACATTAACACTGAGTGTGGCAGCAACAACAGCAACATTAACACTGAGTGTGGCAGCAACAACAGCAACATTAACACTGAGTGTGGCAGCAACAACAGCAAACATTAACACTGAGGTGTGGCAGCAACAACAGCAACAATAACACTGAGTGTGGCAGCAACAACAGCAAGCAACTTAACACTGAGTGAGGCCGCAACACACAAGCAAACATTAACACTGAGTGTGGCAGCAACACAGCAACATTAACACTGATTGTGGCAGCAACAACAGCAACATTAACACTGAGTGTGGCAGCAACAACAGCAACATTAACACTGAGTGTGGCAGCAACAACAGCAACATTAACACTGAGTGTGGCAGCAAACAACACCCACATTAACACTGAGTGTGGCAGCAAACAACAGCAACATTAACACTGAGTGAGGCAGAAACATTAACACTGAGTGTGCAGCAGCAACAACAGCAACATTAACACTGAGTGTGGCAGCAACAACAGCAACATTAACACTGAGTGAGGCAGCAACAACAGCAACATTAACACTGAGTGAGGCAGCAGCAACATTAACACTGAGTGTGGCAGCAACAACAGCAACATTAACACTGAGTGAGGCAGCAACATTAACACTGAGTGAGGCAGCAACAACAGCAACATTAACACTGAGTGATGGCAGCAACAACAGCAACATTAACACTGAGTGTGGCAGCAACATTAACAGTGTGGCTGCAACAACAGCAACACTGAGTGTGGCAGCAACAACAGCAACATTAACACTGAGTGTGGCAGCAACAACAGCAACATTAACACTGAGTGTGGCAGCAACAACAACACTGAGTGTGGCAGCAACAACAGCAACGAGTGATGGCAGCAACAACAGCAGCACCAGTTAACACTGAGTGTGGCAGCAACAACAGCAACATTAACACTGAGTGTGGCAGCAACAACAGCAACATTAACACTGAGTGAGGCAGCAACATTAGCAACATTAACACTGAGTGAGGCAGCAACAACAGCAACATTAACACTGAGTGTGGCAGCAACATTAACACTGAGTGGTGGCAGCTACAACAGCAACATTAACACTGAGTGTGGCCGCAACAACATTAACACTGAGTGTGGCAGCAACAACAGCAACATTAACACTGAGTGTGGCAGCAACAACACAACGAGTTAACACAGAGTGATGGCAGCAACAACAGCAACATTAACACTGAGTGTGGCAGCAACAACAGCAACATTAACACTGAGTGAGGCAGCAACAACAGCAACATTAACACTGAGTGAGGCAGCAACATTAACACTGAGTGTGGCAGCAACAACAGCAACATTAACACTGAGTGGGCAGGCAGCAACAACAGCAACATTAACACTGATGTGGCAGCAACAACAGCAACATTAACACTGAGTGTGGCAGCAACAACAGCAACATTAACACTGAGTGAGGCAGCAACAACAGCAACATTAACACTGAGTGAGGCAGCAAACATTAACACTGAGTGTGGCAGCAACAACAGCAACATTAACACTGAGTGTGGCAGCAACATGGGTAACATTAACACTGATTGTGGCAGCAACAACAGCAACATTAACACTGAGTGTGGCAGCAACATTAACACTGATTGTGGCAGCAACAACAGCAACATTAACACTGAGTGAGGCAGCAACAACAGCAACATTAACACTGAGTGATGGCAGCAACACCAGCAACATTAACACTGAGTGAGGCAGCAAAACAACAGTAACATTAACACTGAGTGTGGCAGCAACATTAACAACAGTGTGGCAGCAACAACAGCAACATTAACACGAGTGTGGCAGCAACATTAACACTGAGTGTGGCAGCGCAACAACAGCAACATTAACAGATGAGTGTGGCAGCAACAACAGCAACGAGTGTGGCAGCAACAACAGCAACATTAACACTGAGTGTGGCAGAAGCAACAATAACACTGAGTGTGGCAGCACCAACAGCAACATTAACACTGATGTGGCAGCAACAACAGCAACATTAACCACTGAGTGAGGCAGCAACAACAGCAACATTAACACTGAGTGTGGGCAGCAACAACAGCAGCAATTACACGGAGTGTGGCAGCAAAAAACAACATTAACACTGAGTGTGGCGGTAGCTACAACAGCAACATTAACACTGAGTGTGGCAGCACAACAAGCAACATTAACACTGAGTGAGGCAGCAACAACAGCAACATTAACACTGAGTGAGGCAGCAACAACAGCAACGAGTGTGGCAGCAACAACAGCAGCATTAACACTAAGTGAGGCAGCAACAACAGCAACATTAACACTGAGTGAGGCAGCACCAACAGCAACATTAACACTGAGTGAGGCAGCAACATTAACAACAGTGTGGCTGAGCACAACAGCAACATTAACACTGAGTGTGGCAGCAACAACAGCAACATTAACACTGAGTGTGGCAGCAACAACAGCAACATTAACACTGAGTGTGGCAGCAACAACAGCAACATTAACACTGAGTGAGGCAGCAACAACAGCAACATTAACACTGAGTGAGGCAGCAACAAACAGCAACATTAACACGGAGTGAGTCAGCAACATTAACACAGTGTGGCAGCACAACAGCAACATTAACACTGAGTGAGGCAGCAACAACAGCAACATTAACACTGAGTGAGGCAGCAACAACTGCAACATTAACATTGAGTGAGGCAGCAACATTAACACAGTGTGTGCAGCAGCAACAACAGCAACATTAACACTGAGTGAGGCAGCAACAACAGCAACATTAACACTGAGTGAGGCAGCAACAACAGCAACATTAACACTGAGTGAGGCAGCAACAACAGCAACATTAACACTGAGTGAGGCAGCAACATTAAACTGAGTGAGGCAGCAACAACAGCAACATTAACACGGTGTGAGGCAGCAACAACAGCAACAATAACACTGAGTGAGGTAGAACAACAAACAAACAGCACATAACACTGAGTGAGGCAGCAACAAACAGCAACATTAACACTGAGTGTGGCAGCACAACAGCAACATTAACACTGAGTGTGGCAGCAACAACAGCAACATTAACACTGAGTGAGGCAGCAACAACAGCAACATTAACACTGAGTGAGGCAGCTACAACAGCAACATTAACACTGAGTGAGGCAGCAACAACAGCAACATTAACACTGAGTGAGGGCAGCAACAACAGCAACATTTAACACTGAGTGTGGCAGCAACAACAGCAACATTACACTGTGTGAGCAGCAAACAACAGCAACATTAACACTGAGTGTGCAGCAACAACAGCAACATTAAAACTGAGTGAGGCAGCACAACAGCAACATTAACACTGAGTGTGGCAGCAACAACAGCAACATTAACACTGAGTGTGGCAGCTACAACAGCAACATTAACACTGAGTATGGCAGCAACAACAGAACATTAACACTGAGTGTGGCAGCTACAACAGCAACATTAACACTGAGTGTGGCAGCAACAACAGCAACATTAACACTGAGTGTGGCAGCAACAACAGCAACATTAACACTGAGTGTGGCAGCAACAACAGCAACATTAACACTGAGTGTGGCAGCAACAACAGCAAC
The DNA here is from genome assembly GCF_020424385.1 of Procambarus clarkii. NCBI lineage: Eukaryota > Metazoa > Arthropoda > Malacostraca > Decapoda > Cambaridae > Procambarus > Procambarus clarkii. The sequence goes on along the minus strand of NW_025572433.1, from coordinate 36,854 downwards.
ATTAACACTGAGTGAGGCAGCAACAACAGCAACATTAACACTGAGTGTGGCAGCAACAACAGCAACATTAACACTGAGTGAGGCAGCAACATTAACACTGAGTGTGGCAGCAACAACAGCAACATTAACACTGAGTGAGGCAGCAACAACAGCAACATTAACACTGAGTGTGGCAGCAACAACAGCACACACTGAGTGTGGCAGCAACAACAGCAACATTAACACTGAGTGTGGCAGCAACAACAGCAACATTAACACTGAGTGTGGCAGCAACAGCAACATTAACACTGAGTGTGGCAGCAACATTAACAACAGTAACACTGAGTGTGGCAGCAACAACAGCAACATTAACACTGAGTGAGGCAGCAGCAACATTAACAAGTGTGGCAGCAACAACAGCATTAACACTGAGTGAGGCAGCAACAACAGCAACATTAACACTGAGTGAGGCAGCAACAACAACACATTAACACTGAGTGTGGCAGCAACAACAGCAACATTAACACTGAGTGTGGCAGCAACAACAGCAACATTAACACTGAGTGTGGCAGCAACAACAGCAACATTAACACTGAGTGAGGCAGCAACAACAGCAACATTAACACTGAGTGTGGCAGCAACAACAGCAACATTAACACTGAGTGTGGCAGCAACAACAGCAACATTAACACTGAGTGTGGCAGCAACAACAGCAACATTAACACTGAGTGTGGCAGCAACATTAACACTGAGTGTGGCAGCAACAACAGCAACATTAACACTGAGTGTGGCAGCAACAACAGCAACATTAACACTGAGTGTGGCAGCAACAACAGCAACATTAACACTGAGTGTGGCAGCAACAACAGCAACATTAACACTGAGTGTGGCAGCAACATTAACACTGAATGTGGCAGCAACAACAGCAACATTAACACTGAGTGTGGCAGCAACATTAACACTGAGTGTGGCAGCAACATTACACTGAGTGTGGCAGCAACATTAACACTGAGTGTGGCAGCAACAAACACTGAGTGTGGCAGCAACATTAACACTGAGTGTGGCAGCAACAACAGCAACATTAACACTGAGTGTGGCAGCAACAACAGCAACATTAACACTGAGTGTGGCAGCAACATTAACACTGAGTGTGGCAGCAACATTAACACTGAGTGTGGCAGCAACAACAGCAACATTAACACTGAGTGTGGCAGCAACAACAGCAACATTAACACTGAGTGAGGCAGCAACAACAGCAACATTAACACTGAGTGAGGCAGCAACAACAGCAACATTAACACTGAGTGAGGCAGCAACAAACACTGAGTGAGGCAGCAACACAACATTAACACTGAGTGAGGCAGCAACAACAGCAACATTAACACTGAGTGTGGCAGCAACAACAGCAACATTAACACTGAGTGAGGCAGCAACAACAGCAACATTAACACTGAGTGTGGCAGCAACAACAGCAACATTAACACTGAGTGTGGCAGCAACAAACACTGAGTGTGGCAGCAACAACAGCAACATTAACACTGAGTGTGGCAGCAACAACAGCAACATTAACACTGAGTGTGGCAGCAACAACAGCAACATTAACACTGAGTGTGGCAGCAACAACAGCAACATTAACACTGAGGGTGGCAGCAACAACAGCAACATTAACACTGAGTGTGGCAGCAACAACAGCAACATTAACACTGAGTGTGGCAGCAACAACAGCAACATTAACACTGAGTGTGGCAGCAACAACAGCAACATTAACACTGAGTGATGCAGCAACAACAGCAACATTAACACTGAGTGTGGCAGCAACAACAGCAACATTAACACTGAGTGTGGCAGCAACATTAACACTGAGTGTGGCAGCAACAACAGCAACATTAACACTGAGTGTGGCAGCAACAACAGAGTGAGGCAGCACATTAACACTGAGTGTGGCAGTGAGGCAGCAACATTAACACTGAGTGTGGCAGCAACAACAGCAACATTAACACTGAGTGTGGCAGCAACATTAACAACAGCAACATTAACACTGAGTGAGGCAGCAACAACAGCAACATTAACACTGAGTGAGGCAGCAACATTAACAGCAACATTAACACTGAGTGTGGCAGCAACAACAGCAACATTAACACTGAGTGTGGCAGCAACAACAGCAACATTAACACTGAGTGTGGCAGCAACAACAGCAACATTAACACTGAGTGTGGCAGCAACAACAGCAACATTAACACTGAGTGTGGCAGCAACATTAACACTGAGTGTGGCAGCAACATTAACACTGAGTGTGGCAGCAACAACAGCAACATTAACACTGAGTGTGGCAGCAACAACAGCAACATTAACACTGAGTGTGGCAGCAACAACAGCAACATTAACACAGAGTGTGGCAGCAACAACAGCAACATTAACACTGAGTGTGGCAGCAACACTGACAGCAACATTAACACTGAGTGTGGCAGCAACAACAGCAACATTAACACTGAGTGTGGCAGCAACAACAGCAACATTAACACTGAGTGTGGCAGCAACAACAGCAACATTAACACTGAGTGTGGCAGCAACAACAGCAACATTAACACTGAGTGTGGCAGCAACAACAGCAACATTAACACTGAGTGAGGCAGCAACAACAGCAACATTAACACTGAGTGAGGCAGCAACATTAACACAGTGAGGCAGCAACAACAGCAACATTAACACTGAGTGTGGCAGCAACAACAGCAACATTAACACTGAGTGAGGCAGCAACAACAGCAACATTAACACTGAGTGAGGCAGCAACAACAGCAACATTAACACTGAGTGAGGCAGCAACAACAGCAACATTAACACTGAGTGAGGCAGCAACAACAGCAACATTAACACTGAGTGTGGCAGCAACAACAGCAACATTAACACTGAGTGTGGCAGCAACAACAGCAACATTAACACTGAGTGAGGCAGCAACAACAGCAACATTAACACTGAGTGTGGCAGCAACATTAACACTGAGTGTGGCAGCAACAAACAGCAACATTAACACTGAGTGTGGCAGCAACAACAGCAACATTAACACTGAGTGTGGCAGCAACAGCAACATTAACACTGAGTGTGGCAGCAACAACAGCAACATTAACACTGAGTGTGGCAGCAACAACAGCAACATTAACACTGAGTGTGGCAGCAACAACAGCAACATTAACACTGAGTGTGGCAGCAACATTAACACTGAGTGTGGCAGCAACAACAGCAACATTAACACTGAGTGTGGCAGCAACAACAGCAACATTAACACTGAGTGTGGCAGCAACAACAGCAACATTAACACTGAGTGTGGCAGCAACAACAGCAACATTAACACTGAGTGTGGCAGCAACAAACAGAGTGAAGCAACATTAACACTGAGTGTGGCAGCAACAACAGCAACATTAACACTGAGTGTGGCAGCAACAACAGCAACATTAACACTGAGTGTGGCAGCAACAACAGCAACATTAACACTGAGTGTGGCAGCAACAACAGCAACATTAACACTGAGTGTGGCAGCAACAGCAACATTAACACTGAGTGTGGCAGCAACAACAGCAACATTAACTGAGTGTGGCAGCAACAACAGCAACATTAACACTGAGTGTGGCAGCAACAACAGCAACATTAACACTGAGTGTGGCAGCAACACATTAAGCAACAGTGTGGCTGCAGCAACATTAACACTGAGTGTGGCAGCAACATTAACACTGAGTGAGGCAGCAACATTAACACATTAACACTGAGTGAGGCAGCAACATTAACACTGAGTGAGGCAGCAACAACAGCAACATTAACACTGAGTGAGGCAGCAACAACAAACATTAACACTGAGTGAGGCAGCAACAACAGCAACATTAACACTGAGTGAGGCAGCAACAACAGCAACATTAACACTGAGTGAGGCAGCAACAACAGCAACATTAACACTGAGTGTGGCAGCAACAACATTAACACTGAGTGAGGCAGCAACATTAACACTGAGTGTGGCAGCAACAACAGCAACATTAACACTGAGTGTGGCAGCAACAACAGCAACATTAACACTGAGTGTGGCAGCAACAACAGCAACATTAACACTGAGTGTGGCAGCAACATTAACACTGAGTGTGGCAGCAACAACAACACTGAGTGAGTGTGGCAGCAACAACAGCAACATTAACACTGAGTGTGGCAGCAACAACAGCAACATTAACACTGAGTGTGGCAGCAACATTAACACTGAGTGTGGCAGCATTAACACTGACACTGGCAGTGTGGCAGCAACATTAACACTGAGTGTGGCAGCAACAACAGCAACATTAACACTGAGTGAGGCAGCAACAACAGCAACATTAACACTGAGTGTGGCAGCAACAACAGCAACATTAACACTGAGTGTGGCAGCAACAACAGCAACATTAACACTGAGTGTGGCAGCAACAACAGCAACATTAACACTGAGTGTGGCAGCAACAACAGCAACATTAACACTGAGTGTGGCAGCAACAACAGCAACATTAACACTGAGTGTGGCAGCAACAACAGCAACATTAACACTGAGTGAGGCAGCAACAACAGCAACATTAACACTGAGTGTGGCAGCAACAACAGCAACATTAACACTGAGTGTGGCAGCAACAACAGCAACATTAACACTGAGTGTGGCAGCAACAACAGCAACATTAACACTGAGTGTGGCAGCAACAACAGCAACATTAACACTGAGTGTGGCAGCAACAACAGCAACATTAACACTGAGTGTGGCAGCAACAACAGCAACATTAACACTGAGTGAGGCAGCAACAACAGCAACATTAACACTGAGTGAGGCAGCAACATTAACACTGAGTGAGGCAGCAACAACAGCAACATTAACACTGAGTGTGGCAGCAACAACAGCAACATTAACACTGAGTGAGGCAGCAACAACAGCAACATTAACACTGAGTGTGGCAGCAACAACAGCAACATTAACACTGAGTGAGGCAGCAACAACAGCAACATTAACACTGAGTGAGGCAGCAACAACAGCAACATTAACACTGAGTGTGGCAGCAACAACAGCAACATTAACACTGAGTGGGCAGCAACAACAGCAACATTAACACTGAGTGAGGCAGCAACAACAGCAACATTAACACTGAGTGAGGCAGCAACAACAGCAACATTAACACTGAGTGAGGCAGCAACATTAACACTGAGTGAGGCAGCAACAACAGCAACATTAACACTGAGTGAGGCAGCAACAACAGCAACATTAACACTGAGTGTGGCAGCAACAACAGCAACATTAACACTGAGTGTGCAGCAACAACAGCAACATTAACACTGAGTGTGGCAGCAACAACAGCAACATTAACACTGAGTGAGGCAGCAACAACAGCAACATTAACACTGAGTGTGGCAGCAACAACAGCAACATTAACACTGAGTGTGGCAGCAACAACAGCAACATTAACACTGAGTGAGGCAGCAACAACAGCAACATTAACACTGAGTGTGGCAGCAACAACAGCAACATTAACACTGAGTGTGGCAGCAACAACAGCAACATTAACACTGAGTGTGGCAACAACAACAGAGTGTGGCAGCAACAAACATTAACACTGAGTGTGGCAGCAACAACAGCAACATTAACACTGAGTGTGGCAGCAACAACAGCAACATTAACACTGAGTGTGGCAGCAACAACAGCAACATTAACACTGAGTGTGGCAGCAACATTAACACTGAGTGTGGCAGCAACAACAGCAACATTAACACTGAGTGTGGCAGCAACAACAGCAACATTAACACTGAGTGTGGCAGCAACAACAGCAACATTAACACTGAGTGTGGCAGCAACAACAGCAACATTAACACTGAGTGTGGCAGCAACAACAGCAACATTAACACTGAGTGTGGCAGCAACAACAGCAACATTAACACTGAGTGTGGCAGCAACAACAGCAACATTAACACTGAGTGTGGCAGCAACAACAGCAACATTAACACTGAGTGTGGCAGCAACAACAGCAACATTAACACTGAGTGTGGCAGCAACAACAGCAACATTAACACTGAGTGAGGCAGCAACAACAGCAACATTAACACTGAGTGTGGCAGCAACAACAGCAACATTAACACTGAGTGTGGCAGCAACAACAGCAACATTAACACTGAGTGAGGCAGCAACAACAACATTAACACTGAGTGTGGCAGCAACAACAACAACATGAGTGTGGCAGCAACATTAACACTGAGTGTGGCAGCAACAACAGCAACATTAACACTGAGTGTGGCAGCAACAACAGCAAACATTAACACTGAGTGTGGCAGCAACAACAGCAACATTAACACTGAGTGTGGCAGCAACATTAACACTGAGTGTGGCAGCAACAACAGCAACATTAACACTGAGTGTGGCAGCAACAACAGCAACATTAACACTGAGTGTGGCAGCAACAAACATTAACACTGAGTGTGGCAGCAGCAACAACAGCAACATTAACACTGAGTGTGGCAGCAACATTAACACTGAGTGTGGCAGCAACAACAGCAACATTAACACTGAGTGTGGCAGCAACAACAGCAACATTAACACTGAGTGTGGCAGCAACAACAGCAACATTAACACTGAGTGTGGCAGCAACATTAACACTGAGTGTGGCAGCAACAACAGCAACATTAACACTGAGTGTGGCAGCAACAACAGCAACATTAACACTGAGTGTGGCAGCAACATTAACACTGAGTGTGGCAGCAACAACAGCAACATTAACACTGAGTGAGGCAGCAACAACAGCAACATTAACACTGAGTGAGGCAGCAACAACAGCAACATTAACACTGAGTGAGGCAGCAACATTAACACTGAGTGTGGCAGCAACATTAACACTGAGTGTGGCAGCAACATTAACAGAGTGTGGCAACATTAACACTGAGTGTGGCAGCAACAACAGCAACATTAACACTGAGTGTGGCAGCAACAACATTAGCAACATTAACACTGAGTGTGGCAGCAACAACATCAACATTAACACTGAGTGTGGCAGCAACAACAGCAACATTAACACTGAGTGTGGCAGCAACAACAGCAACATTAACACTGAGTGAGGCAGCAACAACAGCAACATTAACACTGAGTGTGGCAGCAACAACAGCAACATTAACACTGAGTGTGGCAGCAACAACAGCAACATTAACACTGAGTGTGGCAGCAACAACAGCAACATTAACACTGAGTGAGGCAGCAACATTAACACTGAGTGTGGCAGCAACACTGAGTGAGGCAGCAACATTAACACTGAGTGAGGCAGCAACAACAGCAACATTAACACTGAGTGTGGCAGCAGCAACATTAACACTGAGTGTGGCAGCAACAACAGCAACATTAACACTGAGTGAGGCAGCAACAACAGCAACATTAACACTGAGTGAGGCAACAACAATTAACACTGAGTGTGGCAGCAAACATTAACACTGAGTGAGGCAGCAACAACAGCAACATTAACACTGAGTGTGGCAGCAACAACAGCAACATTAACACTGAGTGTGGCAGCAACAACAGCAACATTAACACTGAGTGTGGCAGCAACAACAGCAACACTGACACTGAGTGTGGCAGCAACAACAGCAACATTAACACTGAGTGAGGCAGCAACAACAGCAACATTAACACTGAGTGTGGCAGCAACAACAGCAACATTAACACTGAGTGTGGCAGCAACAACAGCAACATTAACACTGAGTGTGGCAGCAACAACAGCAACATTAACACTGAGTGAGGCAGCAACAACAGCAACATTAACACTGAGTGAGGCAGCAACAACAGCAACAGTAACACTGAGTGAGGCAGCAACAAACATTAACACTGAGTGAGGCAGCAACAACAGCAACATTAACACTGAGTGAGGCAGCAACAACAGCAACATTAACACTGAGTGAGGCAGCAACAACAGCAACATTAACACTGAGTGAGGCAGCAACATTAACACTGAGTGAGGCAGCAACAACAGCAACATTAACACTGAGTGAGGCAGCAACATTAACACTGAGTGTGGCAGCAACAACTGAGTGATTAAGCAACAACAGCAACATTAACACTGAGTGAGGCAGCAACAACAGCAACATTAACACTGAGTGAGGCAGCAACAACAGCAACATTAACACTGAGTGTGGCAGCAACATTAACACTGAGTGTGGCAGCAACAACAGCAACATTAACACTGAGTGTGGCAGCAACATTAACACTGAGTGAGGCAGCAACATTAACACTGAGTGAGGCAGCAACAACAGCAACATTAACACTGAGTGAGGCAGCAACATTAACACTGAGTGTGGCAGCAACAACAGCAACATTAACACTGAGTGAGGCAGCAACAACAGCAACATTAACACTGAGTGAGGCAGCAACAACAGCAACATTAACACTGAGTGTGGCAGCAACAACAGCAACATTAACACTGAGTGTGGCAGCAACAACAGCAACATTAACACTGAGTGAGGCAGCAACAACAGCAACATTAACACTGAGTGTGGCAGCAACAACAGCAACATTAACACTGAGTGTGGCAGCAACAACAGCAACATTAACACTGAGTGTGGCAGCAACACTGACAGCAACATTAACACTGAGTGTGGCAGCAACAACAGCAACATTAACACTGAGTGCAACAGCAACATTAACACTGAGTGAGGCAGCAACAGCAACAGAGTGTGGCAGCAACAACATTAACACTGAGTGTGGCAGCAACAACAGCAACATTAACACTGAGTGTGGCAGCAACAACAGCAACATTAACACTGAGTGTGGCAGCAACAACAGCAACATTAACACTGAGTGTGGCAGCAACAACAGCAACATTAACACTGAGTGTGGCAGCAACAACAGCAACATTAACACTGAGTGAGGCAGCAACATTAACACTGAGTGTGGCAGCAACAACAGCAACATTAACACTAATTGTGGCAGCAACAACAGCAACATTAACACTGAGTGTGGCAGCAACAACAGCAACATTAACACTGAGTGTGGCAGCAACAACAGCAACATTAACACTGAGTGTGGCAGCAACAACAGCAACATTAACACTGAGTGTGGCAGCAACAACAGCAACATTAACACTGAGTGTGGCAGCAACAACAGCAACATTAACACTGAGTGTGGCAGCAACAACAGCAACATTAACACTGAGTGTGGCAGCAACAACAGCAACATTAACACTGAGTGTGGCAGCAACAACAGCAACATTAACACTGAGTGTGGCAGCAACAACAGCAACATTAACACTGAGTGTGGCAGCAACAACAGCAACATTAACACTGAGTGAGGCAGCAACAACAGCAACATTAACACTGAGTGAGGCAGCAACAACAGCAACATTAAGTGAGGCAGCAACAACAGCAACATTAACACTGAGTGAGGCAGCAACAACAGCAACATTAACACTGAGTGAGGCAGCAACAGCAGCAACATTAACACTGAGTGAGGCAGCAACAACAGCAACATTAACACTGAGTGTGGAAGCAACAACAGCAACATTAACACTGAGTGAGGCAGCAACAGCAACAACATTAACACTGAGTGTGGCAGCAACAACAGCAACATTAACACTGAGTGTGGCAGCAACAACAGCAACATTAACACTGAGTGAGGCAGCAACAACAGCAACATTAACACTGAGTGAGGCAGCAACAACAGCAACATTAACACTGAGTGTGGCAGGAACAACAGCAACATTAACACTGAGTGCGGCAGCAACAACAGCAACATTAACACTGAGTGTGGCAGCAACAACAGCAACATTAACACTGAGTGTGGCAGCAACAAACACTGAGTGTGGCAGCAACATTAACACTGAGTGTGGCAGCAACAACAGCAACATTAACACTGAGTGTGGCAGCAACAACAGCAACATTAACACTGAGTGAGGCAGCAACAACAGCAACATTAACACTGAGTGAGGCAGCAACAACAGCAACATTAACACTGAGTGAGGCAGCAACAACAGCAACATTAACACTGAGTGTGGCAGCAACAACAGCAACATTAACACTGAGTGTGGCAGCAACAACAGCAACATTAACACTGAGTGTGGCAGCAACATTAACACTGAGTGTGGCAGCAACATTAACACTGAGTGTGGCAGCAACAACAGCAACATTAACACTGAGTGTGGCAGCAACAACAGCAACATTAACACTGAGTGTGGCAGCAACAACAGCAACATTAACACTGAGTGTGGCAGCAACAACAGCAACAACATTAACACTGAGTGTGGCAGCAACAACAGCAACATTAACACTGAGTGTGGCAGCAGCAACAGCAACATTAACACTGAGTGTGGCAGCACATTAACACTGAGTGCAACAACAGCAACATTAACACTGAGTGTGGCAGCAACAACAGCAACATTAACACTGAGTGTGGCAGCAACAACAGCAACATTAACACTGAGTGTGGCAGCAACAACAGCAACATTAACACTGAGTGAGACAACAACAACAGCAACATTAACACTGAGTGTGGCAGCAACATTAACACAGTGTGGCAGCAACATTAACACAGTGTGGCAGCAACAACAGCAACATTAACACTGAGTGAGGCAGCAACAACAGCAACATTAACACTGAGTGTGGCAGCAACAACAGCAACATTAACACTGAGTGAGGCAGCAACATTAACACTGAGTGAGGCAGCAACAACAGCAACATTAACACTGAGTGAGGCAGCAACAACAGCAACATTAACACTGAGTGAGGCAGCAACAACAGCAACATTAACACTGAGTGAGGCAGCAACAACAGCAACATTAACACTGAGTGAGGCAGCAACAACAGCAACATTAACACTGAGTGAGGCAGCAACAACAGCAACATTAACACTGAGTGAGGCAGCAAGCACAACAGCAACATTAACACTGAGTGAGGCAGCAACATTAACACTGAGTGAGGCAGCAAACAACAGCAACATTAACACTGAGTGAGGCAGCAACAACAGCAACATTAACACTGAGTGAGGCAGCAACAACAGCAACATTAACACTGAGTGAGGCAGCAACAACAGCAACATTAACACTGAGTGTGGCAGCAACAACAGCAACATTAACACTGAGTGTGGCAGCAACAACAGCAACATTAACACTGAGTGTGGCAGCAACAACAGCAACATTAACACTGAGTGTGGCAGCAACAACAGCAACATTAACACTGAGTGTGGCAGCAACAACAGCAAACATTAACACTGAGTGTGGCAGCAACAACAGCAACATTAACACTGAGTGTTAACACTGAGTGTGGCAGCAACAACAGCAACATTAACACTGAGTGTGGCAGCAACAACAGCAACATTAACACTGAGTGTGGCAGCAACAACAGCAACATTAACACTGAGTGAGGCAGCAACAAACACTGAGTGAGGCAGCAACATTAACACTGAGTGTGGCAGCAACAACAGCAACATTAACACTGAGTGTGGCAGCAACAACAGCAACATTAACACTGAGTGAGGCAGCAACAACAGCAACATTAACACTGAGTGAGGCAGCAACATTAACACTGAGGCAGCAACAAACATTAACACTGAGTGTGGCAGCAACAACAGCAACATTAACACTGAGTGTGGCAGCAACAACAGCAACATTAACACTGAGTGTGGCAGCAACATTAACACACTGAGTGTGGCAGCAACAACAGCAACATTAACACTGAGTGTGGCAGCAACATTAACACTGAGTGTGGCAGCAACATTAACACTGAGTGAGGCAGCAACAACAGCAACATTAACACTGAGTGAGGCAGCAACAACAGCAACATTAACACTGAGTGAGGCAGCAACAACAGCAACAACATAACACTGAGTGAGGCAGCAACAACAGCAACATTAACACTGAGTGAGGCAGCAACAACAGCAACATTAACACTGAGTGAGGCAGCAACAACACCAACATTAACACTGAGTGTGGCAGCAACAACAGCAACATTAATACAGAGTGAGGCAGCAACAACACTGAGTGTGGCAGCAACAACAGCAACATTAACACTGAGTGTGGCAGCAACAACAGCAACATTAACACTGAGTGTGGCAGCAACAACAGCAACATTAACACTGAGTGAGTGGGCAGCAACAACAGCAACATTAACACTGAGTGTGGCAGCAACAACAGCAACATTAACACTGAGTGAGGCAGCAACAACAGCAACATTAACACTGAGTGTGGCAGCAACAACAGCAACATTAACACTGAGTGTGGCAGCAACAACAGCAACATTAACACTGAGTGTGGCAGCAACAACAGAGTGTGGCAGCAACATTAACACTGAGTGTGGCAGCAACAACAGCAACATTAACACTGAGTGAGGCAGCAACAACAGCAACATTAACACTGAGTGAGGCAGCAACAACAGCAACATTAACACTGAGTGAGGCAGCAACAACAGCAACATTAACACTGAGTGAGGCAGCAACAACAGCAACATTAACACTGAGTGAGGCAGCAACAACAGCAACATTAACACTGAGTGAGGCAGCAACATTAACACTGAGTGTGGCAGCAACAACAGAGTGAGGGCAGCAACAACATTAACACTGAGTGTGGCAGCAACAACAGCAACATTAACACTGAGTGTGGCAGCAACAACAGCAACATTAACACTGAGTGTGGCAGCAACAACAGCAACATTAACACTGAGTGAGGCAGCAACAACAGCAACATTAACACTGAGTGTGGCAGCAACAACAGCAACATTAACACTGAGTGTGGCAGCAACAACAGCAACATTAACACTGAGTGTGGCAGCAACAACAGCAACATTAACACTGAGTGTGGCAGCAACAACAGCAACATTAACACTGAGTGTGGCAGCAACAACACTGAGTGTGGCAGCAACAACAGCAACATTACACTGAGTGTGGCAGCAACAACAGCAACATTAACACTGAGTGAGGCAGCAACATTAACACTGAGTGAGGCAGCAACAACAGCAACATTAACACTGAGTGTGGCAGCAACAACAGCAACATTAACACTGAGTGAGGCAAACATTAACACTGAGTGAGGCAGCAACAACAGCAACATTAACACTGAGTGAGGCAGCAACAACAGCAACATTAACACTGAGTGAGGCAGCAACAACAGCAACATTAACACTGAGTGAGGCAGCAACAAACATTAACACTGAGTGAGGCAGCAACATTAACACTGAGTGAGGCAGCAACAACAGCAACATTAACACTGAGTGAGGCAGCAACAACACTGCAACATTAACACTGAGTGAGGCAGCAACAACAGCAACATTAACACTGAGTGAGGCAGCAACAACAGCAACATTAACACTGAGTGAGGCAGCAACAACAGCAACATTAACACTGAGTGAGGCAGCAACAACAGCAACATTAACACTGAGTGAGGCAGCAACAACAGCAACATTAACACTGAGTGAGGCAGCAACAACAGCAACATTAAAACTGAGTGAGGCAGCAACAACAGCAACATTAACACTGAGTGTGGCAGCAACAACAGCAACACTGAGTGAGGCAACAACAGCAACATTAACACTGAGTGAGGCAGCAACAACAGCAACATTAACACTTAGTGAGGCAGCAACATTAACACTGAGTGAGGCAGCAACAACAGCAACATTAACACTGAGTGAGGCAGCAACAACAGCAACATTAACACTGAGTGTGGCAGCAACAACAGCAACATTAACACTGAGTGTGGCAGCAACAACAGCAACATTAACACTGAGTGTGGCAGCAACAACAGCAACATTAACACTGAGTGTGGCAGCAACAACAGCAACATTAACACTGAGTGTGGCAGCAACAACAGCAACATTAACACTGAGTGTGGCAGCAACAACAGCAACATTAACACTGAGTGTGGCAGCAACAACAGCAACATTAACACTGAGTGTGGCAGCAACAACAGCAACATTAACACTGAGTGTGGCAGCAACAACACTGAGTGCAGCAACAACACAACATTAACACTGAGTGCAGCAACAACAGCAACATTAACACTGAGTGTGGCAGCAACATTAACACTGAGTGAGGCAGCAACAACAGCAACATTAACACTGAGTGTGGCAGCAACAACAGCAACATTAACACTGAGTGTGGCAGCAACAACAGCAACATTAACACTGAGTGAGGCAGCAACAACAGCAACATTAACACTGAGTGAGGCAGCAACATTAACACTGAGTGTGGCAGCAACAACAGCAACATTAACACTGAGTGAGTGGCAGCAACAACAGCAACATTAACACTGAGTGTGGCAGCAACAACAGCAACATTAACACTGAGTGAGGCAGCAACAACAGCAACATTAACACTGAGTGTGGCAGCAACAACAGCAGCAACATTAACACTGAGTGTGGCAGCAACATTAACACTGAGTGTGGCAGCAACAACAGCAACATTAACACTGAGTGTGGAGTGAGGCAGCAACAACAGCAACATTAACACAACAACAGCAACATGAGTGTGGCAGCAACAACAGCAACATTAACACTGAGTGTGGCAGCAACAACAGCAACATTAACACTGAGTGAGGCAGCAACAACAGCAACATTAACACTGAGCAGCAACAACAGCAACATTAACACTGAGTGTGGCAGCAACAACAGCAACATTAACACTGAGTGAGGCAGCAACAACAGCAACATTAACACTGAGTGAGGCAGCAACAACAGCAACATTGAGTGAGTGAGGCAGCAACAACAGCAACATTAACACTGAGTGAGGCAGCAACAACAGCAACAGTGACACAGCAACAGTGAGAGTGAGGCAGCAACAGCAACATTACACTGAGTGAGGCAGCAACAACAGCAACATTAACACTGAGTGAGGCAGCAACAAGTGTGGCAGCAACATTAACACTGAGTGAGGCAGCAACAACAGCAACATTAACACTGAGTGTGGCAGCAACAACAGCAACATTAACACTGAGTGAGGCAGCAACAACAGCAACATTAACACTGAGTGAGGCAGCAACAACAGCAACATTAACACTGAGTGTGGCAGCAACAACAGCAACATTAACACTGAGTGAGGCAGCAACAACAGCAACATTAACACTGAGTGAGTGGGCAGCAACAACAGCAACATTAACACTGAGTGTGGCAGCAACAACAGCAACATTAACACTGAGTGTGGCAGCAACAACAGCAACATTAACACTGAGTGTGGCAGCAACAACAGCAACATTAACACTGAGTGTGGCAGCAACAACAGCAACATTAACACTGAGTGTGGCAGCAACAGCAACATTAACACTGAGTGTGGCAGCAACAACAGCAACATTAACACTGAGTGTGGCAGCAACAACAGCAACACTGAGTGTAACACTGAGTGTGGCAGCAACAACAGCAACATTAACACTGAGTGTGGCAGCAACAACAGCAACATTAACACTGAGTGTGGCAGCAACAACAGCAACATTAACACTGAGTGTGGCAGCAACAACAGCAACATTAACACTGAGTGAGGCAGCAACAACAGCAACATTAACACTGAGTGTGGCAGCAACAACAGCAACATTAACACTGAGTGTGGCAGCAACAACAGCAACATTAACACTGAGTGTGGCAGCAACAACAGCAACATTAACACTGAGTGTGGCAGCAACAACAGCAACATTAACACTGAGTGTGGCAGCAACAACAGCAACATTAACACTGAGTGTGGCAGCAACAACAGCAACATTAACACTGAGTGTGGCAGCAACAACAGCAACATTAACACTGAGTGAGGCAGCAACAACAGCAACATTAACACTGAGTGAGGCAGCAACAACAGCAACATTAACACTGAGTGAGGCAGCAACAACAGCAACATTAACACTGAGTGTGGCAGCAACAACAGCAACATTAACACACTGAGTGTGGCAGCAACAACAGCAACATTAACACTGAGTGTGGCAGCAACAAACAGCAACATTAACACTGAGTGTGGCAGCAACAACAGCAACATTAACACTGAGTGTGGCAGCAACAACAGCAACATTAACACTGAGTGTGGCAGCAACAACAGCAACATTAACACTGAGTGTGGCAGCAACAACAGCAACATTAACACTGAGTGTGGCAGCAACACTGAGTGTGCAACATTAACACTGAGTGTGGCAGCAACAACAGCAACATTAACACTGAGTGTGGCAGCAACAACAGCAACATTAACACTGAGTGTGGCAGCAACAACAGCAACATTAACACTGAGTGTGGCAGCAACAACAGCAACATTAACACTGAGTGTGGCAGCAACAACAGCAACATTAACACTGAGTGTGGCAGCAACAACAGCAACACACTGAGTGAGGCAGCAACAACAGCAACATTAACACTGAGTGTGGCAGCAACAACAGCAACATTAACACTGAGTGTGGCAGCAACAACAGCAACATTAACACTGAGTGAGGCAGCAACAACAGCAACATTAACACTGAGTGAGGCAGCAACATTAACACTGAGTGAGGCAGCAACATTAACACTGAGTGAGGCAGCAACAACAGCAACATTAACACTGAGTGAGGCAGCAACAACAGCAACATTAACACTGAGTGAGGCAGCAACATTAACACTGAGTGAGGCAGCAACATTAACACTGAGTGAGGCAGCAACAACAGCAACATTAACATTGAGTGAGCAACATTAACACTGAGTGAGGCAACAACAGCAACATTAACACTGAGTGAGGCAGCAACAACAGCAACATAACACTGAGTGAGGCAGCAACAACAGCAACATTAACACTGAGTGAGGCAGCAACAACAGCAACATTAACACTGAGTGAGGCAGCAACAACAGCAACATTAACACTGAGTGAGGCAGCAACAAACACTGAGTGAGGCAGCAACATTAACACTGAGTGTGGCAGCAACAAACACTGAGTGTGGCAACAACAGCAACATTAACACTGAGTGTGGCAGCAACAACAGCAGCAACATTAACACTGAGTGTGGCAGCAACAACAGCAACATTAACACTGAGTGGCAGGCAACAGCAACATTAACACTGAGTGTGGCAGCAACAACAGCAACATTAACACTGAGTGTGGCAGCAACAACAGCAACATTAACACTGAGTGTGGCAGCAACAACAGCAACATTAACACTGAGTGTGGCAGCAACAACAGCAACATTAACACTGAGTGTGGCAGCAACAAACACTGAGTGTGGCAGCAACATTAACACTGAGTGTGGCAGCAACAACAGCAACATTAACACTGAGTGTGGCAGCAACAACAGCAACATTAACACTGAGTGAGGCAGCAACAACAGCAACATTAACACTGAGTGAGGCAGCAACAACAGCAACACACTGAGTGTGGCAGCATCAACAGCAACATTAACACTGAGTGTGGCAGCATCAACAGCAACATTAACACTGAGTGTGGCAGCAACAACAGCAACATTAACACTGAGTGAGGCAGCAACAACAGCAACATTAACATTGAGTGAGGCAGCAACAACAGCAACATTAACACTGAGTGAGGCAGCAACAACAGCAACATTAACACTGAGTGAGGCAGCAACAACAGCAACATTAACACTGAGTGAGGCAGCAACAACAGCAACAGTGAAGCAACATGAGTGTGGGCAGCAACAGCAACATTAACACTGAGTGAGGCAGCAACAACAGCAACATTAACACTGAGTGAGGCAGCAACAACAGCAACATTAACACTGAGTGAGTGCAGTGACAACAGCAACATTAACACTGAGTGTGGCAGCAACAACAGCAACATTAACACTGAGTGTGGCAGCAACAACAGCAACATTAACACTGAGTGTGGCAACAACAGCAACATTAACAGTGTGGCAGCAGCAACATTAACACTGAGTGTGGCAGCAACAACAGCAACATTAACACTGAGTGTGGCAGCAACAACAGCAACATTAACACTGAGTGTGGCAGCAACAACAGCAACATTAACACTGAGTGTGGCAGCAACAACAGCAACATTAACACTGAGTGTGGCAGCAACAACAGCAACATTAACACTGAGTGTGGCAGCAACATTAACACTGAGTGTGGCAACATTAACACTGAGTGTGGCAGCAACAACAGCAACATTAACACTGAGTGTGGCAGCAACAACAGCAACATTAACACTGAGTGAGGCAGCAACAACAGCAACATTAACACTGAGTGTGGCAGCAACAACAGCAACATTAACACTGAGTGAGGCAGCAACAACAGCAACATTAACACTGAGTGAGGCAGCAACAACAGCAACATTAACACTGAGTGAGGCAGCAACAACAGCAACATTAACACTGAGTGAGGCAGCAACAACAGCAACATTAACACTGAGTGAGGCAGCAACAACAGCAACATTAACACTGAGTGAGGCAGCAACAAACACTGAGTGAGGCAGCAAACATTAACACTGAGTGTGGCAGCAACAACAGCAACATTAACACTGAGTGTGGCAGCAACAACAGCAACATTAACACTGAGTGTGGCAGCAACAACAGCAACATTAACACTGAGTGTGGCAGCAACAACAGCAACATTAACACTGAGTGTGGCAGCAACAACAGCACATTAACACTGAGTGAGGCAGCAACAAACACTGAGTGAGGCAGCAACATTAACACTGAGTGAGGCAGCAACAACAGCAACATTAACACTGAGTGAGGCAGCAACAACAGCAACATTAACACTGAGTGTGGCAGCAACAACAGCAACATTAACACTGAGTGAGGCAGCAACAACAGCAACATTAACACTGAGTGAGGCAGCAACAAGTGTGGCAGCAAAATTAACACTGAGTGTGGCAGCAACAACAGCAACATTAACACTGAGTGTGGCAGCAACAACAGCAACATTAACACTGAGTGTGGCAGCAACATTAACACTGAGTGTGGCAGCAACAACAGCAACATTAACACTGAGTGAGGCAGCAACAACAGCAACATTAACACTGAGTGTGGCAGCAACAACAGCAACATTAACACTGAGTGTGGCAGCAACAACAACATTAACACTGAGTGTGGCAGCAACAACAGCAACACACTGAGTGTGGCAGCAACAACAGCAACATTAACACTGAGTGTGGCAGCAACAACAGCAACATTAACACTGAGTGTGGCAGCAACAACAGCAACATTAACACTGAGTGTGGCAGCAACAACAGCAACATTAACACTGAGTGTGGCACAACAACAGCAACATTAACACTGAGTGTGGCAGCAACAACAGCAACATTAACACTGAGTGTGGCAGCAACAACAGCAACATTAACACTGAGTGAGGCAGCAACAACAGCAACATTAACACTGAGTGAGGCAGCAACAACAGCAACATTAACACTGAGTGAGGCAGCAACAACAGCAACATTAACACTGAGTGTGGCAGCAACAACAGCAACATTAACACTGAGTGAGGCAGCAACAACAGCAACACACTGAGTGAGGCAGCAACAACAGCAACATTAACACTGAGTGAGGCAGCAACAACAGCAACATTAACACTGAGTGAGGCAGCAACAGCAACATTAACACTGAGTGTGGCAGCAACAACAGCAACATTAACACTGAGTGAGGCAGCAACAACAGCAACATTAACACTGAGTGAGGCAGCAACAACAGCAACATTAACACTGAGTGAGGCAGCAACAACAGCAACATTAACACTGAGTGTGGCAGCAACAACAGCAACATTAACACTGAGTGTGGCAGCAACAACAGCAACATTAACACTGAGTTAACACTGAGTGGCAGCAACAACAGCAACATTAACACTGAGTGTGGCAGCAACAACAGCAACATTAACACTGAGTGTGGCAGCAACAAACACTGAGTGTGGCAGCAACATTAACACTGAGTGTGGCAGCAACAACAGCAACATTAACACTGAGTGTGGCAGCAACAACAGCAACATTAACACTGAGTGTGGCAGCAACAACAGCAACATTAACACTGAGTGTGGCAGCAACAACAGCAACACTGAGTGTGGCAGCAACAACAGCAACATTAACACTGAGTGTGGCAGCAACAACAGCAACATTAACACTGAGTGAGGCAGCAACAACAGCAACATTAACACTGAGTGTGGCAGCAACAACAGCAACATTAACACTGAGTGAGGCAGCAACAACAGCAACACTGAGTGAGGCAGCAACAACAGCAACATTAACACTGAGTGAGGCAGCAACAACAGCAACATTAACACTGAGTGAGGCAGCAACAACAGCAACATTAACACTGAGTGAGGCAGCAACAACAGCAACATTAACACTGAGTGAGGCAGCAACAACAGCAACATTAACACTGAGTGAGGCAGCAACAACAGCAACATTAACACTGAGTGAGGCAGCAACAAACACTGAGTGAGGCAAACATTAACACTGAGTGAGGCAGCAACAACAGCAACATTAACACTGAGTGTGGCAGCAACAACAGCAACATTAACACTGAGTGAGGCAGCAACAACAGCAACATTAACACTGAGTGAGGCAGCAACAACAGCAACATTAACACTGAGTGAGGCAGCAACAACAGCAACATTAACACTGAGTGTGGCAGCAACAACAGCAACATTAACACTGAGTGTGGCAGCAACAACAGCAACATTAACACTGAGTGTGGCAGCAACAACAGCAACATTAACACTGAGTGTGGCAGCAACAACAGCAACATAACACTGAGTGTGGCAGCAACAACAGCAACATTAACACTGAGTGTGGCAGCAACAACAGCAACATTAACACTGAGTGTGGCAGCAACATTAACACTGAGTGTGGCAGCAACATTAACACTGAGTGTGGCAGCAACAACAGCAACATTAACACTGAGTGTGGCAACAACAACAGCAACATTAACACTGAGTGTGGCAACAACATTAACACTGAGTGTGGCAGCAACATTAACACTGAGTGTGGCAGCAACAACAGCAACATTAACACTGAGTGTGGCAGCAACAACAGCAGCAACATTAACACTGAGTGTGGCAGCAACAACACCAACATTAACACTGAGTGTGGCAGCAACCACAGCAACATTAACACTGAGTGTGGCAGCAACAACAGCAACATTAACACTGAGTGTGGCAGCAACAACAGCAACATTAACACTGAGTGTGGCAGCAACAACAGCAACATTAACACTGAGTGTGGCAGCAACAACAGCAACATTAACACTGAGTGTGGCAGCAACATTAACACTGAGTGTGGCAGCAACAACAGCAACATTAACACTGAGTGAGGCAGCAACAACAGCAACATTAACACTGAGTGAGGCAGCAACAACAGCAACATTAACACTGAGTGAGGTGAGGCAGCAACAACAGCAACATTAACACTGAGTGAGGCAGCAACAACAAACATTAACACTGAGTGAGGCAGCAACAACAGCAACATTAACACTGAGTGAGGCAGCAACATTAACACTGAGTGAGGCAGCAACAACAGCAACATTAACACTGAGTGAGGCAGCAACAACAGCAACATTAACACTGAGTGAGGCAGCAACAACAGCAACATTAACACTGAGTGAGGCAGCAACAACAGCAACATTAACACTGAGTGAGGCAGCAACAACAGCAACATTAACACTGAGTGAGGCAGCAACAACAGCAACATTAACACTGAGTGAGGCAGCAACAACAGCAACATTAACACTGAGTGAGGCAGCAACAACAGCAACATTAACACTGAGTGAGGCAGCAACAACAGCAACATTAACACTGAGTGAGGCAGCAACATTAACACTGAGTGTGGCAGCAACATTAACACTGAGTGTGGCAGCAACAACAGCAACATTAACACTGAGTGTGGCAGCAACAACAGCAACATTAACACTGAGTGTGGCAGCAACAACAGCAACATTAACACTGAGTGAGGCAGCAACAACAGCAACATTAACACTGAGTGTGGCAGCAACAACAGCAACATTAACACTGAGTGTGGCAGCAACAACAGCAACATTAACACTGAGTGTGGCAGCAACAACAGCAACATTAACACTGAGTGAGGCAGCAACAACATTAACACTGAGTGTGGCAGCAACAACAGCAACATTAACACTGAGTGTGGCAGCAACAACAGCAACATTAACACTGAGTGTGGCAGCAACAACAGCAACATTAACACTGAGTGTGGCAGCAACAACAGCAACATTAACACTGAGTGAGCAACATTAACACTGAGTGGGCAGCAACAACAGCAACATTAACACTGAGTGTGGCAGCAACAACAGCAACATTAACACTGAGTGTGGCAGCAACAACAGCAACATTAACACTGAGTGTGGCAGCAACAACAGCAACATTAACACTGAGTGTGGCAGCAACAACAGCAACATTAACACTGAGTGTGGCAGCAACAACAGCAACATTAACACTGAGTGTGGCAGCTACAACAGCACAACAGCAACATTAACACTGAGTGTGGCAGCAACAACAGCAACATTAACACTGAGTGTGGCAGCAACAACAGCAACATTAACACTGAGTGTGGCAGCAACAACAGCAACATTAACACTGAGTGTGGCAGCAACAACAGCACATTACACTGAGTGTGGCAGCAACAACAGCAACATTAACACTGAGTGAGGCAGCAACAACAGCAACATTAACACTGAGTGAGGCAGCAACAACAGCAACATTAACACTGAGTGAGGCAGCAACAAACACTGAGTGAACAACAACAGCAACATTAACACTGAGTGAGGCAGCAACAACAGCAACATTAACACTGAGTGAGGCAGCAACAACAGCAACAGTAACACTGAGTGAGGCAGCAACAACAGCAACATTAACACTGAGTGAGGCAGCAACAACAGCAACATTAACACTGAGTGAGGCAGCAACAACAGCAACATTAACACTGAGTGTGGCAGCAACAACAGCAACATTAACACTGAGTGTGGCAGCAACAACAGCAACATTAACACTGAGTGTGGCAGCAACAACAGCAACATTAACACTGAGTGTGGCAGCAACAACAGCAACATTAACACTGAGTGTGGCAGCAACAACAGCAACATTAACACTGAGTGTGGCAGCAACAACAGCAACATTAACACTGAGTGACAGCAACAACAGCAACATTAACACTGAGTGTGGCAGCAACAACAGCAACATTAACACTGAGTGTGGCAGCAACAACAGCAACATTAACACTGAGTGAGGCAGCAACATTAACACTGAGTGTGGCAGCAACAACAGCAACATTAACACTGAGTGAGGCAGCAACAACAGCAACATTAACACTGAGTGTGGCAGCAACAACAGCAACATTAACACTGAGTGTGGCAGCAACAACAGCAACAGTAACACTGAGTGAACAGCAACATTAACACTGAGTGAGGCAGCAACATTAACACTGAGTGTGGCAGCAACAACAGCAACATTAACACTGAGTGAGGCAGCAACAACAGTGAGGCAACATTAACACTGAGTGAGGCAGCAACAACAGCAACATTAACACTGAGTGAGGCAGCAACAACAGCAACATTAACACTGAGTGTGGCAGCAACAACAGTGAGGCAGCAACATTAACACTGAGTGAGGCAGCAACAACAGCAACATTAACACTGAGTGAGGCAGCAACAACAGCAACATTAACACTGAGTGTGGCAGCAGCAACATTAACACTGAGTGTGGCAGCAACAACAGCAACATTAACACTGAGTGTGGCAGCAACAGCAACATTAACACTGAGTGTGGCAGCAACAACAGCAGCAACATTAGCAACAACAGCAACATTAACACTGAGTGTGGCAGCAACAACAGCAACATTAACACTGAGTGTGGCAGCAACAACAGCAACATTAACACTGAGTGTGGCAGCAACAACAGCAACATTAACACTGAGTGTGGCAGCAACAACAGCAACATTAACACTGAGTGTGGCAGCAACATTAACACTGAGTGTGGCAGCAACAACAGCAACATTAACACTGAGTGTGGCAGCAACAACACACTGAGTGTGGCAACAACATTAACACTGAGTGAGGCAGCAACAACAGCAACATTAACACTGAGTGTGGCAGCAACACAACAGCAACAGTAACACTGAGTGAGGCAGCAACAACAGCAACATTAACACTGAGTGAGGCAGCAACAACAGCAACATTAACACTGAGTGAGGCAGCAACATTAACACTGAGTGAGGCAGCAACAACAGCAACATTAACACTGAGTGAGGCAGCAACATTAACACTGAGTGAGGCAGCAACATTAACACTGAGTGAGGCAGCAACAACAGCAACATTAACACTGAGTGAGGCAGCAACAACAGCAACATTAACACTGAGTGAGGCAGCAACAACAGCAACATTAACACTGAGTGAGGCAGCAACAACAGCAACATTAACACTGAGTGTGGCAGCAACAACAGCAACATTAACACTGAGTGTGGCAGCAACAACAGCAACATTAACACTGAGTGTGGCAGCAACAACAGCAACATTAACACTGAGTGTGGCAGCAACAACAGCAACATTAACACTGAGTGTGGCAGCAACAACAGCAACATTAACACTGAGTGAGGCAGCAACAACAGCAACATTAACACTGAGTGTGGCAGCAACAACAGCAACATTAACACTGAGTGAGGCAGCAACAACAGCAACATTAACACTGAGTGTGGCAGCAACAACAGCAACATTAACACTGAGTTTGGCAGCAACAACAGCAACATTAACACTGAGTGTGGCAGGCAACAACAACAGCAACATTAACACTGAGTGTGGCAGCAACATTAACACTGAGTGTGGCAGCAACAACAGCAACATTAACACTGAGTGTGGCAGCAACAACAGCAACATTAACACTGAGTGTGGCAGCAACAACAGCAACATTAACACTGAGTGTGGCAGCAACAACAGCAACATTAACACTGAGTGAGGCAGCAACAACAGCAACATTAACACTGAGTGAGGCAGCAACAACAGCAACATTAACACTGAGTGAGGCAGCAACATTAACACTGAGTGTGGCAACAACAAACACTGAGTGAGGCAGCAACATTAACACTGAGTGTGGCAGCAACAGCAACATTAACACTGAGTGTGGCAGCAACATTAACACTGAGTGAGGCAGCAACATTAACACTGAGTGGGCAGCAACAACAGCAACATTAACACTGAGTGTGGCAGCAACAACAGCAACATTAACACTGAGTGAGGCAGCAACAACAGCAACATTAACACTGAGTGAGGCAGCAACAACAGCAACATTAACACTGAGTGAGGCAGCAACAACAGCAACATTAACACTGAGTGTGGCAGCAACAACAGCAACATTAACACTGAGTGTGGCAGCAACAACAGCAACATTAACACTGAGTGTTAACACTGGCAGCAACAACAGCAACATTAACACTGAGTGTGGCAGCAACAACAGCAACATTAACACTGAGTGTGGCAGCAACAACAGCAACATTAACACTGAGTGTGGCAGCAACAACAGCAACATTAACACTGAGTGTGGCAGCAACATTAACACTGAGTGTGGCAGCAACAACAGCAACATTAACACTGAGTGTGGCAGCAACAACAGCAACATTAACACTGAGTGAGGCAGCAACAACAGCAACATTAACACTGAGTGTGGCAGCAACATTAACACACTGAGTGAGGCAGCAACAACAGCAACATTAACACTGAGTGTGGCAGCAACAACAGCAACATTAACACTGAGTGTGGCAGCAACAACAGCAACATTAACACTGAGTGAGGCAGCAACAACAGCAACATTAACACTGAGTGAGGCAGCAACAACAGCAACATTAACACTGAGTGAGGCAGCAACAACAGCAACATTAACACTGAGTGAGGCAGCAACAACAGCAACATTAACACTGAGTGAGGCAGCAACAACAGCAACATTAACACTGAGTGAGGCAGCAACATTAACACTGAGTGAAGCAACAAACACTGAGTGAGGCAGCAAAATTAACACTGAGTGAGGCAGCAACAATAACACTGAGTGAGGCAGCAACAACAGCAACATTAACACTGAGTGAGGCAGCAACAACAGCAACATTAACACTGAGTGAGGCAGCAACAACAGCAACATTAACACTGAGTGAGGCAGCAACAACAGCAACATTAACACTGAGTGTGGCAGCAACAACAGCAACATTAACACTGAGTGAGGCAGCAACAACAGCAACATTAACACTGAGTGAGGCAGCAACCACAGCAACATTAACACTGACAGCAACATTAACACTGAGTGAGGCAGCAACAACAGCAACATTAACACTGAGTGTGGCAGCAACAACAGCAACATTAACACTGAGTGAGGCAGCAACATTAACACTGAGTGTGGCAGCAACAACAGCAACATTAACACTGAGTGTGGCAGCAACAACAGCAACATTAACACTGAGTGAGGCAGCAACAACAGCAACATTAACACTGAGTGAGGCAGCAACAACAGCAACATTAACACTGAGTGTGGCAGCAACAACAGCAACATTAACACTGAGTGTGGCAGCAACAACAGCAACATTAACACCGAGTGTGGCAGCAACAACAGCATTATTAACACTGAGTGTGGCAGCAACAACAGCAACATTAACACTGAGCGTGGCAGCAACAACAGCAACATTAACACTGAGTGTGGCAGCAACAACTGAGTGTGGCAGCAACATTAACACTGAGTGTGGCAGCAACAACAGCAACATTAACACTGAGTGTGGCAGCAACAACAGCAACATTAACACTGAGTGAGGCAGCAACAACAGCAACATTAACACTGAGTGTGGCAGCAACATTAACACTGTGTGAGGCACCAACAACAGCAACATTAACACTGAGTGAGGCAACAACAACAGCAACATTAACACTGAGTGTGGCAACAACAGCAACACACTGAGTGTGGCAGCAACAACAGCAACATTAACACTGAGTGTGGCAGCAAACACTGAGTGAGGCAGCAACATTAACACTGAGTGTGGCAGCAACAACAGCAACATTAACACTGAGTGTGGCAGCAACAACAACATTAACACTGAGTGAAACACTGAGTGTAACAGCAACAACAGCAACATTAACACTGAGTGAGGCAGCAACAACAGCAACATTAACACTGAGTGAGGCAGCAACAACAGCAACATTA
The DNA here is from genome assembly GCF_020424385.1 of Procambarus clarkii. Taxonomy (NCBI): domain Eukaryota; kingdom Metazoa; phylum Arthropoda; class Malacostraca; order Decapoda; family Cambaridae; genus Procambarus; species Procambarus clarkii. The sequence continues at coordinate 9,818 of NW_025572433.1, read as the reverse complement.
ACACTGAGTGAGGCAGCAACAACAGCAACATGAGTGAGGCAGCAACAACAGCAACATTAACACTGAGTGAGGCAGCAACAACAGCAACATTAACACTGAGTGAGGCAGCAACAACAGCAACATTAACACTGAGTGAGGCAGCAACAACAGCAACATTAACACTGAGTGAGGCAGCATCAACAGCAACATTAACACTGAGTGTGGCAGCAACAACAGCAACATTAACACTGAGTGTGGCAGCAACAACAGCAACATTAACACTGAGTGTGGCAGCAACAACAGCAACATTAACACTGAGTGTGGCAGCAACAACAGCAACATTAACACTGAGTGTGGCAGCAACAACAGCAACATTAACACTGAGTGTGGCAGCAACAACAGCAACAACATTAACACTGAGTGTGGCAGCAACAACAGCAACATTAACACTGAGTCTGGCATCAACAACAGCAACATTAACACTGAGTGTGGCAGCAACAACAGCAACATTAACACTGAGTGAGGCAGCAACAACAGCAACATTAACACTGAGTGAGGCAGCAACAACAGCAACATTAACACTGAGTGTGGCAGCAACAACAGCAACATTAACACTGAGTGTGGCAGCAACAACAGCAACATTAACACTGAGTGTGGCAGCAACAACACTGAGTGAGGCAGCAACAGCAACATTAACACTGAGTGTGGCAGCAACAACAGCAACATTAACACTGAGTGTGGCAGCAACAACAGCAACATTAACACTGAGTGTGGCAGCAACAACAGCAACATTAACACTGAGTGAGGCAGCAACAACAGCAACATTAACACTGAGTGAGGCAGCAACAACAGCAACATTAACACTGAGTGAGGCAGCAACATTAACACTGAGTGAGGCAGCAACAACATTAACACTGCAACATTAACACTGAGTGAGGCAGCAACAACAGCAACATTAACACTGAGTGTGGCAGCAACAACAGCAACATTAACACTGAGTGTGGCAGCAACAACAGCAACATTAACACTGAGTGTGGCAGCAACAACAGCAACATTAACACTGAGTGTGGCAGCAACAACAGCATTATTAACACTGAGTGTGGCAGCAACAACAGCAACATTAACACTGAGTGTGGCAGCAACAGCAACATTAACACTGAGTGTGGCAGCAACAACAACACTGAGTGTGGCAGCAACAACAGCAACATTAACACTGAGTGTGGCAGCAACAACAGCAACATTAACACTGAGTGTGGCAGCAACAGCAACACTGAGTGAGGCAGCAACAACAGCAACATTAACACTGAGTGAGGCACAGAGTGAGGCAGCAACAACAGCAACATTAACACTGAGTGAGGCAGCAACAACAGCAACATTAACACTGAGTGTGGCAGCAACAACAGCAACATTAACACTGAGTGTGGCAGCAACACTGAGTGAGGCAGCAACATTAACATTGAGTGAGGCAGCAACATTAACACTGAGTGAGGCAGCAAAAACAGCAACATTAACACTGAGTGAGGCAGCAACAACAGCAACATTGAAACTGAGTGAGGCAGCAACAACAGCAACATTAACACTGAGTGTGGCCGCAACAACAGCAACATTAACACTGAGTGTGGCAGCAACAACAACAACATTAACACTGAGTGAGGCAGCAACAACAGCAACATTAACACTGAGTGTGGCAGCAACAACAGCAACATTAACACAGCAGCAACAACAGCAACATTAACACTGAGTGTGGCAGCAACAACAGCAACATTAACACTGAGTGTGGCAGCAACACTGAGTGTGGCAGCAACATTAACACTGAGTGTGGCAGCACACAGAACATTAACACTGAGTGAGGGAGCAACAACAGCAGCATTAACACTGAGTGTGGCAGCAACAACAGCAACATTAATACTGAGTGAGGCAGCAACAACAGCAACATTAACACTGAGTGTGGCAGCAACAACAGCAACATTAACACTGAGTGTGGCAGCAACAACAGCAACATTAACACTGAGTGAGGCAGCAACAACAGCAACATTAACACTGAGTGAGGCAGCAACAACAGCAACATTAACACTGAGTGAGGCAGCAACAACAGCAACATTAACACTGAGTGAGGCAGCAACAACAGCAACATTAACACTGAGTGTGGCAGCAACAACAGCAACATTAACACTGAGTGAGGCAGCAACAACAGCAACAGTAACACTGAGTGTGGCAGCAACAACAGCAACACTGAGTTAACACTGAGTGAGGCAGCAACAATAGCAACATTAACACTGAGTGAGGCAGCAACAACAGCAACATTAACACTGAGTGAGGCAGCAACAACAGCAACATTAACACTGAGTGAGGCAGCAACAACAGCAACATTAACACTGAGTGAGGCAGCAACAACAGCAACATTGACACTGAGTGTGGCAGCAACAACAGCAACATTAACACTGAGTGAGGCAGCAACAGCAACAACAACAGCAACATTAACACTGAGTGTGGCAGCAACAACAGCAACATTAACACTGAGTGTGGCAGCAACAACAGCAACATTAACACTGAGTGTGGCAGCAACAACAGCAACATTAACACTGAGTGTGGCAGCAACAACAGCAACATTAACACTGAGTGTGGCAGCAACAACAGCAACATTAACACTGAGTGTGGCAGCAACAACAGCAACATTAACACTGAGTGTGGCAGCAACAACAGCAACATTACACTGAGTGTGGCAGCAACAACAGCAACATTAACACTGAGTGCAACAACAGCAACATTAACACTGAGTGTGGCAGCAACAACAGCAACATTAACACTGAGTGAGGCAGCAACAACAGCAACATTAACACTGAGTGAGCAACAACAGCAACATTAACACTGAGTGAGGCAGCAACAGCAACATTAACACTGAGTGAGGCAGCAACAACAGCAACATTAACACTGAGTGTGGCAGCAACATTAACACTGAGTGAGGCAGCAACAACAGTGAGGCAAACATTAACACTGAGTGAGGCAGCAACAACAGCAACATTAACACTGAGTGTGGCAGCAACAACAGCAACATTAACACTGAGTGAGGCAGCAACAGCAACAACAGCAACATTAACACTGAGTGAGGCAGCAACAACAGCAACATTAACACTGAGTGTGGCAGCAACAACAGCAACATTAACACTGAGTGTGGCAGCAACAACAGCAACATTAACACTGAGTGTGGCAGCAACAACAGCAACATTAACACTGAGTGAGGCAGCAACAACAGCAACATTGAGTGTGGCAGCAACAACAGCAACATTAACACTGAGTGTGGCAGCAACAACAGCAACATTAACACTGAGTGTGGCAGCAACAACAGCAACATTAACACTGAGTGTGGCAGCAACAACAGCAACATTAACACTGAGTGTGGCAGCAACAACAGCAACATTAACACTGAGTGTGGCAGCAACAACAGCAACATTAACACTGAGTGTGGCAGCAACAACAGCAACATTAACACTGAGTGTGGCAGCAACAACAGCAACATTAACACTGAGTGTGGCAGCAACAACAGCAACATTAACACTGAGTGTGGCAGCAACAACAGTGAGGCAACATTAACACTGAGTGAGGCAGCAACAAGTGAGGCAGCAACATTAACACTGAGTGAGGCAGCAACAACAGCAACATTAACACTGAGTGAGGCAGCAACAACAGCAACATTAACACTGAGTGAGGCAGCAACAACAGCAACATTAACACTGAGTGAGGCAGCAACAACAGCAACATTAACACTGAGTGAGGCAGCAACAACAGCAACATTAACACTGAGTGTGGCAGCAACAACAGCAACATTAACACTGAGTGTGGCAGCAACAACAGCAACATTAACACTGAGTGTGGCAGCAACAACAGCAACATTAACACTGAGTGTGGCAGCAACAACAGCAACATTAACACTGAGTGTGGCAGCAACAAACAGAGTGAGGCAGCAACAACATTAACACTGAGTGAGTGGCAGCAACAACAGCAACATTAACACTGAGTGAGGCAGCAACAACAGCAACATTAACACTGAGTGAGGCAGCAACAACAGCAACATTAACACTGAGTGAGGCAGCAACAACAGCAACATTAACACTGAGTGAGTGGCAGCAACAAACAGAGTGTGGCAGCAACATTAACACTGAGTGTGGCAGCACCAACAGCAACATTAACACTGAGTGAGGCAGCAACAACAGCAACATTAACACTGAGTGTGGCAGCAACAACAGCAACATTAACACTGAGTGTGGCAGCAACAACAGCAACATTAACACTGAGTGTGGCAGCAACAACAGCAGCATTAACACTGAGTGTGGCAGCAACAACAGCAACATTAACACTGAGTGTGGCAGCAACAACAGCAACAGTAACACTGAGTGTGGCAGCAACAACAGCAACATTAACACTGAGTGTGGCAGCAACAACAGCAACATTAACACTGAGTGTGGCAGCAACAACAGCAACATTAACACTGAGTGAGGCAGCAACAACAGCAACATTAACACTGAGTGAGGCAGCAACAACAGCAACATTAACACTGAGTGAGGCAGCAACAACAGCAACATTAACACTGAGTGAGGCAGCAACAACAACATTAACACTGAGTGAGGCAACATTAACACTGAGTGAGGCAGCAACATTAAACATTAACACTGAGTGAGGCAGCAACAACAGCAACATTAACACTGAGTGAGGCAGCAACAACAGCAACATTAACATTGAGTGAGGCAGCAAAATTAACACTGAGTGAGGCAGCAACATTAACACTGAGTGAGGCAGCAACAACAGCAACATTAACACTGAGTGTGGCAGCAACAACAGCAACATTAACACTGAGTGAGGCAGCAACAACAGCAACATTAACACTGAGTGAGGCAGCAACAACAGCAACATTAACACTGAGTGTGGCAGCAACAACAGCAACATTAACACTGAGTGAGGCAGCAACAACAGCAACATTAACACTGAGTGTGGCAGCACCAACAGCAACATTAACACTGAGTGAGGCAGCAACAACAGCAACATTAACACCGAGTGTGGCAGCAACAACAGCAGCATTAACACCGAGTGTGGCAGCAACAACAGCAGCATTAACACTGAGTTTGGTAGCAACAACAGCAACATTAACACTGAGTGTGGCAGCACCAACAGCAACATTAACACTGAGTGTGGCAGCAACAACAGCAGCATTAACACTGAGTTTGGTAGCAACAACAGCAACATTAACACTGAGTGTGGCAGCACCAACAGCAACATTAACACTGAGTGTGGCAGCAACAACAGCAGGATTAACACTGAGTGTGGCAGCAACAACAGCAACATTAACACTGAGTGTGGCAGCAACAACAGCAACATTAACACTGAGTGTGGCAGCAACAACAGCAACATTAACACTGAGTGTGGCAGCAACAACATTAACACTGAGTGTGGCAGCAACAACAGCAGGATTAACACTGAGTGTGGCAGCAACAACAGCAACATTAACACCGAGTGTGGGAGCAACAACAGCAACAGTAACACTGAGTGAGGCAGCAACAACAGCAACAGTAACACTGAGTGAGGCAGCAACAACAGCAACATTAACACTGAGTGAGGCAGCAACAACAGCAACATTAACACTGAGTGAGGCAGCAACAACAGCAACATTAACACTGAGTGAGGCAGCAACATTAACACTGAGTGAGGCAGCAACATTAACACTGAGTGTGGCAGCAACAACAGCAACATTAACACTGAGTGAGGCAGCAACATTAACACTGAGTGAGGCAGCAACAACAGCAACATTAACACTGAGTGAGGCAGCAACAAACAGAGTGTGGCAACATTAACACTGAGTGAGCAACAACAGCAACATTAACACTGAGTGTGGCAGCAACAACAGCAACATTAACACTGAGTGAGGCAGCAACAACAGCAACATTAACACTGAGTGAGGCAGCAACAACAGCAACATTAACACTGAGTGAGGCAGCAACAACAGCAACATTAACACTGAGTGTGGCAGCAACAACAGCAACATTAACACTGAGTGTGGCAGCAACAACAGCAACAGCAACACTGAGTGAGTGGCAGCAACAACAGCAACATTAACACTGAGTGTGGCAACAGCAACATTAACACTGAGTGTGGCAGCAACAACAGCAACATTAACACTGAGTGTGGCAGCAACAACAGCAACATTAACACTGAGTGTGGCAGCAACAACAGCAACATTAACACTGAGTGTGGCAGCAACAACAGCAACACTGAGTGTGGCAGCAACAACAGCAACATTAACACTGAGTGTGGCAGCAACAACAGCAACATTAACACTGAGTGTGGCAGCAACAACAGCAACATTAACACTGAGTGTGGCAGCAACAACAGCAACATTAACACTGAGTGTGGCAACAACAGCAACATTAACACTGAGTGTGGCAGCAACAACAGCAACATTAACACTGAGTGAGGCAGCAACAACAGCAACATTAACACTGAGTGAAGCAACAACAGCAACATTAACACTGAGTGTGGCAGCAACAACAGCAACATTAACACTGAGTGTGGCAGCAACAACAGCAACATTAACACTGAGTGCAGCAACAACAGCAACATTAACACTGAGTGTGGCACCAACAGCAGCAACATTAACACTGAGTGAGGCAGCAACAACAGCAACAGTAACACTGAGTGAGGCAGCAACAACAGCAACATTAACACTGAGTGAGGCAGCAACAACAGCAACATTAACACTGAGTGAGGCAGCAACAACAGCAACATTAACACTGAGTGTGGCAGCAACATTAACACTGAGTGAGGCAGCAACAACAGCAACATTAACACTGAGTGAGGCAGCAACAACAGCAACATTAACAGAGTGTGGCAGCAACAACAGCAACATTAACACTGAGTGTGGCAGCAACAACAGCAACATTAACACTGAGTGTGGCAGCAACAACAGCAACATTAACACTGAGTGTGGCAGCAACAACAGCAACATTAACACTGAGTGTGGCAGCAACAACAGCAACATTAACACTGAGTGTGGCAGCAACAACAGCAACATTAACACCGAGTGTGGCAGCAACAACAGCAACATTAACACTGAGTGTGGCAGCAACAACAGCAACATTAACACTGAGTGTGGCAGCAACAACAGCAACATTAACACTGAGTGTGGCAGCAACAACAGCAACATTAACACTGAGTGAGGCAGCAACAACAGCAACATTAACACTGAGTGTGGCAGCAACAACAGCAAAATTAACACTGAGTGAGGCAGCAACATTAACACTGAGTGTGGCAGCACTGACAGCAACATTAACACTGAGTGTGGCAGCAACATTAACACTGAGTGAGGCAGCAACAACAGCAACATTAACACTGAGTGAGGCAGCAACAACAGCAACATTAACACTGAGTGAGGCAGCAACAACAGCAACATTAACACTGAGTGAGGCAGCAACAACACCAACATTAACACTGAGTGAGGCAGCAACAACAGCAACATGAGTAACACATTAACACTGAGTGAGGCAGCAACAACAGCAACATTAACACTGAGTGTGGCAGCAACAACAGCAACATTAACACTGAGTGAGGCAGCAACAACAGCAACATTAACACTGAGTGTGGCAGCAACAACAGCAACATTAACACTGAGTGTGGCAACATTAACACTGAGTGTGGCAGCAACAACAGCAACATTAACACTGAGTGGCAGCAGCAACAAACAGCAAACATTAACACTGAGTGTGGCAGCAACAACAGCAACATTAACACTGAGTGTGGCAGCAACAACAGCAAACACTTAACACATTAACACTGAGTGAGGCAGCAACAACAGCAACATTAACACTGAGTGAGGCAGCAACAACAGCAACATTAACACTGAGTGTGGCAGCAACAACAGCAACATTAACACTGAGTGTGGCAGCAACAACAGCAACATTAACACTGAGTGTGGCAGCAACAACAGCAACATTAACACTGAGTGAGGCAGCAACAACAGCAACATTAACACTGAGTGAGGCAGCAACAACAGCAACATTAACACTGAGTGAGGCAGCAACAACAGCAACATTAACACTGAGTGTGGCAGCAACATTAACACTGAGTGAGGCAGCAACAACAGCAACATTAACACTGAGTGAGGCAGCAACAACAGCAACATTAACACTGAGTGAGGCAGCAACAACAGCAACATTAACACTGAGTGAGGCAGCAACATTAACACTGAGTGAGGCAGCAACAAACAGCAACATTAACACTGAGTGAGGCAGCAACAACAGCAACATTAACACTGAGTGAGGCAGCAACAACAGCAACATTAACACTGAGTGAGGCAGCAACAACAGCAACATTAACACTGAGTGTGGCAGCAACAACAGCAACATTAACACTGAGTGTGGCAGCAACAACAGCAACATTAACACTGAGTGTGGCAGCAACAACAGCAACATTAACACTGAGTGTGGCAGCAACAACAGCAACATTAACACTGAGTGTGGCAGCAACAACAGCAACATTAACACTGAGTGTGGCAGCAACATTAACACTGAGTGAGGCAGCAACAACAGCAACAGTAACACCAAGTGTGGCAGCAACAACAGCAACAGTAACACCGAGTGTGGGAGCAACAACAGCAACAGTAACACTGAGTGAGGCAGCAACAACAGCAACATTAACACTGAGTGTGGCAGCAACAACAGCAACAGTAACACTGAGTGAGGCAGCAACAACAGCAACAGTAACACTGAGTGTGGCAGCAACAACAGCAACATTAACACTGAGTGTGGCAGCAACAACATTAACACTGAGTGTGGCAGCAACAACAGCAACAATAAAACTGAGTGAGGCAGCAACAACAGCAACATTAACACTGAGTGAGGCAGCAACAACAGCAACATTAACACTGAGTGTGGCAGCAACAACAGCAGCAACATTAACACTGAGTGAGGCAGCAACAACAGCAACATTAACACTGAGTGTGGCAGCAACAACAGCAAACATTAACACAGCAACATTGAGTGAGGCAGCAACAACAGCAACATTAACACTGAGTGTGGCAGCAACAACAGCAACATTAACACTGAGTGAGGCAGCAACAACAGCAACATTAACACTGAGTGTGGCAGCAACAACAGCAACATTAACACTGAGTGAGGCAGCAACAACAGCAACATTAACACTGAGTGTGGCAGCAAACAACAGCAACATTAACACTGAGTGTGGCAGCAACAACAACACATTAACACTGAGTGAGGCAGCAACAACAGCAACATTAACACTGAGTGTGGCAGCAACAACAGCAACATTAACACTGAGTGAGGCAGCAACAACAGCAACATTAACACTGAGTGAGGCACCAACAACAGCAACATTAACACTGAGTGAGGCAGCAACAACAGCAACATTAACACTGAGTGTGGCAGCAACAACAAACATTAACACTGAGTGTGGCAGCAACATTAACACTGAGTGTGGCAGCAACAACAGCAACATTAACACTGAGTGGCAGCAACAGCAAGATTAACACTGAGTGAGGCACCAACAACATCAACATTAACACTGAGTGAGGCAGCAACAACAGCAACAATAACACCAAGTGTGGCAGCAACAACAGCAACAGTAACACCGAGTGTGGCAGCAACAACAGCAACAGTAACACTGAGTGAGGCAGCAACAACAGCAACATTAACACTGAGTGAGGCAGCAACAACAGCAACATTAACACCGAGTGAGGCAGCAACAACAGCAACAGTAACACTGAGTGAGGCAGCAACAACAGAAACATTAACACTGAGTGAGGCAACAACAACAGCAACAGTAACACTGAGTGAGGC
>NW_025572432.1:0-25098 GCF_020424385.1 Procambarus clarkii | reverse complement strand
TGTGGCCACCTGCCTTGGCCACATGCCTTGGCCACTTTCCCGGGACAGCCTAGGGCCACATCTTGTCGACGCATGAGGAGCAAGTCAGCTAAGTGTGTCAGCTAAAAGCTAAGTGTGGTAGTCAGTTTTGGGAATGAGGAAAAAATAAAGCAGTAGAAATGAGTACTATTACAGTGTGATGAGTACCGGTGGATGTTCCCGGTAAGAGTTATCTTAGAGCCTCGCCAGGCTAGGAAAAAACAGCTGGGGGGCAGCTGTCAGTGGAATCCAGATGTCGGGTAGGGGGGTACCTGGAGATAGAGATTATACACGGGACCACGCTGTATGGTAGTATGTTGGTAGACTGACTAGAGGATGTGACCAGTCAGTGTAGAGATTTACCATGTAAGTGATCCAGCCTGTCGATTCTATATAATCGTTCAGGCTGGATTAATGCCAGAGTACGGTAAAATTATAATCATTAGAGGTAGTCAGGAGTGTCAGTGAGGACCCCTGAAGTCTGTGTAATTAGTACATATTACTTGGTGATATAATTTTCAGAGAGTAGGTGAAGGCCATTTCTGTGTGTTCATTTGCATGTCTATGTACTGTGATTGTGTGGTAGTCAGTAGAGGTGATTGCTGACCGAGTGCCTAATGATGTCATTAGCATGTGGGGTATGCTGACGGCATCATTATGTTGCAGGTTTGTGCAGTGTTGTTATCAGTATACAATATTATTGCCCCAGGAACTGTGTTGAGGGTAAGGGACCTCTAGGATTATTCAGGGGAATTTTCAGTACTTAATGAGAGCAGGCAATTGATGGGTTAATTGCCTGGCTGAAGTATGTGTGTGTTCACAGTATTCCTTTGCAATCGGGTGCAAGTAAAAGAAGAGGAGGGGCAGTAATATTAGTATACTTGTGTGTGTTGCACAACCGTGTGTTTTATTGTGTGGGCACAGTAATTAGCGAGTTGCAGTAGCTGCAACTATGTGTGGGTAGTGCTGATATGATGTTGCATGCCATTATAGTGTGACCTCTGTAACGCTGGGGTTACTTTGTTCTTTAAGTTATGTTGAGGACTTAAGGATTCAGTGAGTTAATTAAGGGGTAATTAACTGGATAAGGGGTGCACACTTAGTATTGGGGAGTGAGTGGGGGCTGTTAAGGGAACAGTGTTGAGCTATAATGAGATACGTCTCGGGAGCAATTAATTGTCCATGTGACAGTTAATTGACCACTCTAGCTAATTATGTAATTAGCCTTCTCATCATGAATTCACGTAGTGGGAGAGGTTCTGTCAGAGTCTGTCAGTATTTGTGTTAACGTAATATGCTCGAGACTAATTACCTTTCAGGGGTATAGCATTAGTGGCTCATGTTAATTAGTGGAGTAATTAGCATTGGAGAGCTCCGGTGACTCGGTAAAGCGAGGTCATGGAGCTAGCATAAATCGTTGTATTAATCATATCCTGTCTGAGGACAGTGGATTATTGGCACATCTTGTTAATTAGGGTAATTAACTCCTTTCCCGTGAATTCACAGTGTTTGATGAGACCTGCTTAGGCAGTGCGGAGTGAGACGTATTTATGGATGGTTAATTATCGGTCCTGGTGACAGTTAATTAATGGCTCAGTAATTAGTGGGTTAATTAGGGTAATTAACACTCACTAGTAATTTTTTGACACCGACTGTGGAGAAGCTACCAAGTTAGGGTAGGCTTAGTTAACGTAACTCAATGGGGATGTAATTAGTGGTCCGTTTGACCTTAATTGAGAATTACTCACTGAATACTTGCAAGGAGTCAAGTGTGTTGTAATATGTTGAGTTATTGTTAACAAGAGAGAGACAAGTGTTAAAGATTAACGTAGAGTATCATCATGTTGTTGTCTAGTGGGAGACAATTGTTTGTGATTACCGTGGTACTTTGTTGCTGACTGCTGCGATCAGTCAATTAACGTAATTAATCACTTCAGGCAATTTCTTTTGGTTGTCGTCTGGTGACGAGAGTAGAGTCATACTAGGGATCTGTGGAGCTGTGTCCCAGAATTCCCGCCTTGCCTGTCGGTGTATCGGGTTACAACAGGGCAACTTCTTAAGAGGGAGTTGCAAAGAGTGTTCACACGGGGTTGTGATAGGGGGGAGTCACTGTTAGACTTCCACCTAGTTACGTGGGTCTCTCCTGGGGGGCGGGAGGACTCCTAAGCTTGTGATTATAGTAGCTGTCAGGGAAACCGTGACACTATTGATTGCCTGCTTGTGTCTTTGTTTCAGTGGATCCTTCATTTGTTCAGTTAGTTCATGTTATCAGCCCGAAGTGTCAGCAAGATGGAGCCTGCTGTCACTTCTCGAGGGGCTGTTGAATAGCTGTGTTGCAAATGCCACTTGATGTACAATAACGTAACCATTCGCTGTGGTGTAACTTAGTCTGTGATATTTTTCTTTGATTTGCAATATTGCGTCATCAGTGGGCACACCTGTGTTCAGGTTAGTTCAGGATGCAGCCTCACAGCAAGGGTTGCTAGTTAGCTGTTTGTTATCGTGCCACTGGATGGACATTAACGTAACGTAAACTCGGTAATGTAGTAGTTAGTCTCTTGTTATTAATAAATTGTTATGTTATAGAAAACAGTCTTTGATGTCAACCCTTCAACCATATTATTCCACTATATTTCTGCATATTATTATTAAATGTTGATGTGATCTTGATAAGGCGGCTGTTCTTGGGAATTCGAATTCCAATTCATAGTGCCACTTCAAATATAAATATTTGATTGTGAGAACCCGTCGGTTACCCTTTATTAGTTTTAACGTCCTGTTTAACTAGAAGGAGCCAGCGGCCAATTGTGGACAGGTTTTCACCCTTGTTGGTGGAGGCCTGGCGGTTTGCTCCCGCTTTTCCTTTTTCTACTGGACTCATGCTTAACTGCCGTGAGCAGACTTTAAACTTGTAGTCCACCTCTTAAGGGAGGTAGGCGTAGAGAAAAATCTCACAATGATCTTTGGAATCATTACCTAATTAGACAGGAATAAAATATTCCTGACAATCATTCCTTCAATGATTCCTGTAATCAAAAAATATAATATCTTGAAAAAGTCAAAGAAAAAAAGTTGAGTGTCAAGGACACTAAAGTGTCTACATAATTACTTAACTCAACAGCTTGACAGATGTCAAGAGTTAGCTAATCAGGTATCTCTTGATTTAATCATCTTGAATAACAGGGTCAATGCTGCAGTTGATAAATTTGATAAAATCAATTGCCATGCAGAGATTTATCTAACAGAGATGGCTAATGCTGATTTAACCCGAAGGAAACTTCAGGATATCAGAGCTGAAACAGCAATTATGAAAATATAATTCAGGATCGTCTAGATCAATTAATCAGACTTACAGTAGCACAGCCAAATGTGAGCACATCCACTCAGTTTGGTACCTTGGCAGATGTAGATGGTGTTCTCAAAAGATTGGCAGATGTAGATGGTGTTCTCAAAAGATTGGCAGATGTAGATGGTGTTCTCAAAAGATTGGCAGATGTAGATGGTGTTCTCAAAAGATTGGCAGATATAGTTTAATGCTGACAAATAAAGTTTGAGTTACAATATATCACTTGCATGAAATAAATAGGACAGATTTATTTCTAGAAGCGTTAGCAATAAAACTCCTTGTATATTATTCAGCAATATCTTGTTTGATTATACAGTTCACTTTTGGTCGTAAAGTCACCAGATACTGCTAACCCCACAAATAAAAAATCTTGTGAAGAGATTGAAAAAGCTTAATTTACATTCTCTTGGAAGGTGAAGAGTTAAGGGTTAAATTTAGATCAAGATATTACTCTGGGTAAGGGACTATGAATGGTGAAGTTCATTACAAAATGTTTTCCACACACATTCCCACATATTATAACGCTCTGCACACACTTAACAATATTACATAATATGACTTTAAACATATTATATAATATTTGTAAAGTCACTAATAATTGAGAGATAATAATCGTCACTAATAATTGAGAGATAATAATCGTCACTAATAATTGAGAGATAATAATCGTCACTAATAATTGAGAGATAATAATCGTCACTAATAATTGAGAGATAATAATCGTCACTAATAATTGAGAGATAATAATCGTCACTAATAATTGAGAGATAATAATCGTCACTAATAATTGAGAGATAATAATCGTCACTAATAATTGAGAGATAATAATCGTCACTAATAATTGAGAGATAATAATCGTCACTAATAATTGAGAGATAATAATCGTCACTAATAATTGAGAGATAATAATCGTCACTAATAATTGAGAGATAATAATCGTCACTAATAATTGAGAGATAATAATCGTCACTAATAATTGAGAGATAATAATGATGAGTAATAATGATGAGCGGGTGATGAATGAGGAGGGGAAGATGTGTGCAGGGGACACTTACCCGGCCACCACGATGAAAAGATCCAGTCTGTTCCAGGAGTCAGCTATATAAGCCCCTTTCCCAGACCACCCCATCGCTACCATCTTGATCATCTCCACGGCGAAGAAGGCGAAGATTGCGTCGTCGAACATCTGTGGAAGGTGTTCCACCATCACCACCAGCACTATTACAACCACCTCTATTATACATTATATATTATTACATATATATTATATATTAACATGCTAAACAATCTGGAGGATGTTGATCCGGACATTTTCTTCAAAAGATCAGCTGTAACATGAACGAGGAACAACGGGTTCCAGCTCAACAAGCAACATTGTAGGACTGAGAACAGCAGATGCTTTTTCACCCATGGGGTTGTAAACCCGCGGAACCGCCTACCCGCTGAAACCGTAAACGCTAAAAATCGTTTTAAAATACAGCTAGAAAAGATAAGGGAAAATGGGGGTGGGGGGGGAACCTTTGACAAGCCGCCGGCTTCCTGTCCTCGTCGAGATCACTAGTATTAGTGGCCCTCAGGTAAGATGTATATAAAAACATCGTATCCCATGCTGGAGTTCTTATTTACTGACACTTATTATTATTTAAGATATTTCTTAAACCCATTTAAACAATGGGTATAAATTGGATTAGTTTAGATTTAGGAAAAACCTGGGTAAATACTGGTTCGGTAACAGGGTTGTTGATTTGTGGAACCAATTACGCACAACGTTTTAGGCAAGATAAATACTTATTTTTATTTTCTACTTTTCTATGTCTAAGTGCTCATGCTCCTTGTTTCCTTACACCCATGGTTAAGGGTGTAAGGTCTTATGCCTTCTACTCTCTTCTCTCCGGAGAGGGACAAATTGGCCGGCTGCCTCCCAACATTTCTCGTTGAAGAAGTCCAATATTTCCAGTAGCGACCGCCGAATGAGTTTCTTCAGTGGCATCTTTGACAGCTCTCTCATTTCTTTTTCCAACGATATGCCAAACTTTTACCTCTTGCCCGTTTTCTTAATCCACCACCACACATACAGACCTCCACCACCACACATACAGACCTCCACCACCACACATACAGACCTCCACCACCACACATACAGACCCACCACCACCACACATACAGACCACCACCACCACACATACAGACCACCACCACCACACATACAGACCACCACCACCACACATACAGACCTCCACCACCACACATACAGACCTCCACCACCACACATACAGACCTCCACCACCACACATACAGACCTCCACCACCACACATACAGACCTCCACCACCACACATACAGACCTCCACCACCACACATACAGACCTCCACCACCACACATACAGACCTCCACCACCACACATACAGACCTCCACCACCACACATACAGACCTCCACCACCACACATACAGACCACCACCACCACACATACAGACCACCACCACCACACATACAGACCTCCACCACCACACATACAGACCCACCACCACCACACATACAGACCTCCACCACCACACATACAGACCTCCACCACCACACATACAGACCTCCACCACCACACATACAGACCTCCACCACCACACATACAGACCTCCACCACCACACATACAGACCCACCACCACCACACATACAGACCTCCACCACCACACATACAGACCCACCACCACCACACATACAGACCCTCCACCACCACACATACAGACCTCCACCACCACACATACAGACCTCCACCACCACACATACAGACCTCCACCACCACACATACAGACCTCCACCACCACACATACAGACCCTCCACCACCACACATACAGACCACCACCACCACACATACAGACCTCCACCACCACACATACAGACCTCCACCACCACACATACAGACCCACCACCACCACACATACAGACCTCCACCACCACACATACAGACCTCCACCACCACACATACAGACCTCCACCACCACTATTTCAGACCTCCACCACAACACATACAGACCTCCACCACCACACATACAGACCTCCACCACCACACATACAGACCTCCACCACCACACATACAGACCTCCACCACCACACATACAGACCTCCACCACCACACATACAGACCACAACCACCACACATACAGACCTCCACCACCACACATACAGACCTCCACCACCACACATACAGACCTCCACCACCACACATACAGACCTCCACCACCACACATACAGACCTCCACCACCACACATACAGACCCACCACCACCACACATACAGACCCACCACCACCACACATACAGACCCACCACCACCACACATACAGACCCACCACCACCACACATACAGACCCACCACCACCACACATACAGACCTCACCACCACACATACAGACCTCCACCACCACACATACAGACCTCCACCACCACACATACAGACCCACCACCACCACACATACAGACCCACCACCACCACACATACAGACCTCCACCACACCACACCACCACATACAGACCTCCACCACCACACATACAGACCTCCACCACCACACATACAGACCACCACCACCACACATACAGACCTCCACCACCACACATACAGACCTCCACCACCACACATACAGACCTCCACCACCACACATACAGACCACCACCACCACACATACAGACCTCCACCACCACACATACAGACCTCCACCACCACACATACAGACCTCCACCACCACACATACAGACCTCCACCACCACACATACAGACCTCCACCACCACACATACAGACCTCCACCACCACACATACAGACCTCCACCACCACACATACAGACCTCCACCACCACACATACAGACCTCCACCACCACACATACAGACCACCACCACCACACATACAGACCACCACCACCACACATACAGACCTCCACCACCACACATACAGACCCACCACCACCACACATACAGACCTCCACCACCACACATACAGACCTCCACCACCACACATACAGACCTCCACCACCACACATACAGACCTCCACCACCACACATACAGACCTCCACCCCCACACATACAGACCTCCACCACCACACATACAGACCTCCACCACCACACATACAGACCACCACACCACCACACATACAGACCTCCACCACCACACATACAGACCTCCACCACCACACATACAGACCCCCACCACCACACATACAGACCCTCCACACCACACATACAGACCTCCACCACCACACATACAGACCTCCACCACCACACATACAGACCTCCACCACCACACATACAGACCTCCACCACCACACATACAGACCTCCACCACAACACATACAGACCTCCACCACCACACATACAGACCTCCACCACCACACATACAGACCTCCACCACCACACATACAGACCTCCACCACCACACATACAGACCCTCCACCACCACACATACAGACCTCCACCACCACACATACAGACCTCCACCACCACACATACAGACCTCCACCACCACACATACAGACCACCACCACACATACAGACCTCCACCACCACACATACAGACCTCCACCACCACACATACAGACCTCCACCACCACACATACAGACCTCCACCACCACACATACAGACCTCCACCACCACACATACAGACCACCACCACCACCACCACACATACAGACCCACCACCACCACACATACAGACCTCCACCACCACACATACAGACCCACCACCACACATACAGACCTCCACCACCACACATACAGACCCACCACCACCACACATACAGACCCACCACCACCACACATACAGACCACCACCACCACACATACAGACCTCCACCACCACACATACAGACCCCACCACCACACACATACAGACCTCCACCACCACACATACAGACCTCCACCACCACACATACAGACCTCCACCACCACACATACAGACCTCCACCACCACACATACAGACCACCACAGACCACCACACATACAGACCTCCACCACCACACATACAGACCTCCACCACCACACATACAGACCTCCACCACCACACATACAGACCTCCACCACCACACATACAGACCTCCACCACCACACATACAGACCACCACCACACATACAGACCACCACCACCACACATACAGACCACCACCACACACCACACACACATACAGACCTCCACCACCACACATACAGACCCCACCACCACACATACAGACCCCACCACACATACAGACCTCCACCACCACACATACAGACCTCCACCACCACACATACAGACCCCACCACCACACATACAGACCCACCACCACACATACAGACCCCACCACCACACATACAGACCACCACCACCACACATACAGACCTCCACCACCACACATACAGACCTCCACCACCACACATACAGACCCCACCACCACACATACAGACCCACCACCACCACACACACATACAGACCACCCCCACACATACAGACCTCCACCACCACACATACAGACCTCCACCACCACACATACAGACCTCCACCACCACACATACAGACCTCCACCACCACACATACAGACCTCCACCACCACACATACAGACCTCCACCACCACACATACAGACCCACCACCACCACACATACAGACACCACCACCACACAAACAGACCTCCACCACCACACATACAGACCTCCACCACCACACATACAGCCCTCCACCACCACACATACAGACCTCCACCACCACACATACAGACCTCCACCACCACACATACAGACCTCCACCACCACACATACAGACCTCCACCACCACACATACAGACCTCCACCACCACACATACAGACCAGACCACCACCACACATACAGACCACCACCACCACACATACAGACCACCACCACCACACATACAGACCTCCACCACCACACATACAGACCACCACCACCACACATACAGACCTCCACCACCACACATACAGACCTCCACCACCACACATACAGACCACCACCACCACACATACAGCCCTCCACCACCACATACCACCACACCATACAGACCACCACCACCACACATACAGACCTCCACCACCACACATACAGACCTCCACCACCACACATACAGACCACCACCACCACACATACAGACCTCCACCACCACACATACAGACCTCCACCACCACACATACAGACCTCCACCACCACACATACAGACCACCACCACCACACATACAGACCTCCACCACCACACATACAGACCTCCACCACCACACATACAGACCTCCACCACCACACATACAGACCTCCACCACCACACATACAGACCACCACCACCACACATACAGACCTCCCACCACACATACAGACCTCCACCACCACACATACAGACCTCCACCACCACACATACAGTCCTCCACCACCACACATACAGACCTCCACCACCACACATACAGACCTCCACCACCACACATACAGACCTCCACCACCACACATACAGACCCACCACCACCACACACATACAGACCCCACCACCACCACACATACAGACCACCACCACACATACAGACCACCACCACACATACAGACCACACATACCACCACACATACAGACCCACCACCACACACACAGACCTCCACCACCACACATACAGACCTCCACCACCACACATACAGACCTCCACCACCACACACACAGACAGACCACCACACATACACCACCACACATACAGGCCACCACTACCACACATACAGACCACCACCACCACACATACAGTCCCACCACCACACATACAGACCTCCACCACCACACATACAGACCTCCACCACCACACATACAGACCTCCACCACCACACATACAGACCTCCACCACCACACATACAGACCTCCACCACCACACATACAGACCTCCACCACCACACATACAGACCTCCACCACCACACATACAGACCACCACCACCACACATACAGACCTCCACCACCACACATACAGACCTCCACTACCACACATACAGACCTCCACCACCACACATACAGACCACCACCACCACACACCACCACACAGACCTCCACCACCACTACAGACCTCCACCACCACACATACAGACCTCCACCACCACACATACAGACCTCCACCACCACACATACAGACCTCCACCACCACACATACAGACCTCCACCACCACACATACAGACCTCCACCACACATACAGACCTCCACCACCACACATACAGACCTCCACCACCACATACAGACCTCCACCACCACACATACAGACCTCCACCACCACACATACAGACCTCCACCACCACACATACAGACCACCACCACCACACATACAGACCTCCACCACCACACATACAGACCTCCACCACCACACATACAGACCTCCACCACCACACATACAGACCTCCACCACCACACATACAGACCTCCACCACCACACATACAGACCTCCACCACCACACATACAGACCTCCACCACCACACATACAGACCTCCACCACCACACATACAGACCTCCCCACCACACATACAGACCTCCACACATACAGACCTCCACCACCACACATACAGACCTCCACCACCACCACACATACAGACCTCCACCACCACACATACAGACCTCCACCACCACACATACAGACCTCCACCACCACACATACAGACCTCCACCACCACACATACAGACCTCCACCACCACACATACAGACCCCACCACCACAGACCTCCACCACACACATACAGACCTCCACCACCACACATACAGACCTCCACCACCACACATACAGACCTCCACCACCACACATACAGACCTCCACCACCACACATACAGACCTCCACCACCACACATACACCACCAGACCACCACCACACATACAGACCACCACCACCACACATACAGACCTCCACCACCACACATACAGACCTCCACCTCCACACATACAGGCCTCCACCACCACACATACAGACCTCCACCACCACACATACAGACCTCCACCACCACACATACAGACCACCACACATACAACAGAACTCCACAACCACACATACAGACCTCCACCACCACACATACAGACCTCCACCACCACACATACAGACCTCCACCACCACACATACAGACCTCCACCACCACACATACAGACCTCCACCACCACACATACAGACCCACCACCACCACACATACAGACCTCCACCACCACACATACAGACCTCCACCACCACACATACAGACCTCCACCACCACACATACAGACCTCCACCACCACACATACAGACCTCCACCACCACACATACAGACCTCCACCACACATACAGACCTACACCACCATACACCACCACACATACAGACCTCCACCACCACACATACAGACCTCCAACACCACACATACAGACCTCCACCACCACACATACAGACCACCACCACCACACATACAGACCTCCACCACCACACATACAGACCTCCACCACCACACATACAGACCTCCACCACCACACATACAGACCTCCACCACCACACATACAGACCTCCACCACCACACATACAGACCTCCACCACCACACATACAGACCCTCCACCACACACACATACAGACCTCCACCACCACACATACAGACCTCCACCACCACACATACAGACCTCCACCACCACACATACAGACCTCCACCACCACACATACAGACCTCCACCACCACACATACAGACCACCACCACAACACATACAGACCTCCACCACCACACATACAGACCACCACTACCAAACATACGGACCACCACCACCACACATACAGCCCACACCACCACACATACAGACCTCCACCACCACACATACAGACCTCCACCACCACACATACAGACCACCACCACCACACATACAGACCTCCACCACCACACATACAGACCTCCACCACCACACATACAGACCTCCACCACCACACATACAGACCTACCACCACCACACATACAGACCTCCACTACCACACATACAGACCTCCACCACCACACATACAGACCTCCACCACCACACATACAGACCTCCACCACCACACATACAGACCTTAACCACCACACATACAGCCCTCCACCACCACACATACAGACCACCACCACCACCTCCACCACCACACATACAGACCTCCACCACCACACATACAGACCTCCACCACCACACATACAGACCTCCACCACCACACATACAGACCTCCACCACCACACATACAGACCTCCACCACCACACATACAGACCTCCACCACCACACATACAGACCTCCACCACCACACATACAGACCTCCACCACCACACATACAGACCTCCACCACCACACATACAGACCTCCACCACCACACATACAGACCTCCACCACCACACATACAGACCTCCACCACCACACATACAGACCTCCACCACCACACATACAGACCTCCACCACCACACATACAGACCTCCACCACCACACATACAGACCTCCACCACCACACATACAGACCACCACCACCACACATACAGACCTCCACCACCACACATACAGACCTCCACCACCACACATACAGACCTCCACCACCACACATACAGACCACCACCACCACACATACAGACCTCCACCACCACACATACAGACCTCCACCACCACACATACAGACCTCCACCACCACACATACAGACCACCACCACCACACATACAGACCTCCACCACCACACATACAGACCTCCACCACCACACATACAGACCTCCACCACCACACATACAGACCTCCACCACCACACATACAGACCTCCACCACCACACATACAGACCTCCACCACCACACATACAGACCACCACCACCACACATACAGACCTCCACCACCACACATACAGACCTCCACCACCACACATACAGACCTCCACCACCACACATACAGACCTCCACCACCACACATACAGACCTCCACCACCACACATACAGACCTCCACCACCACACATACAGACCCCCACCACCACACATACAGACCTCCACCACCACACATACAGACCTCCACCACCACACATACAGACCTCCACCACCACACATACAGACCTCCACCACCACACATACAGACCACCACCACCACACATACAGACCTCCACCACCACACATACAGACCACCACCACCACACATACAGACCACCACCACCACACATACAGACCTCCACCACCACACATACAGACCTCCACCACCACACATACAGACCACCACCACCACACATACAGACCTCCACCACCACACATACAGACCTCCACCACCACACATACAGACCACCACCACCACACATACAGACCACCACCACCACACATACAGACCTCCACCACCACACATACAGACCTCCACACCACACATACAGACCACCACCACACATACAGACCACCACCACCACACATACAGACCACCACCACCACACATACAGACCACCACCACCACACATACAGACCACCACCACACATACAGACCACCACCACCACACATACAGACCTCCACCACCACACATACAGACCTCCACCACCACACATACAGACCTCCACCACCACACACATACAGACCTCCACCACCACACATACAGACCACCACCACACATACAGACCTCCACCACCACACATACAGACCACCACCACCACCACACATACAGACCTCCACCACCACACATACAGACCTCCACCACCACACATACAGACCTCCACCACCACACATACAGACCTCCACCACCACACATACAGACCTCCACCACCACACATACAGACCTCCACCACCACACATACAGACCTCCACCACCACACATACAGACCACCACCACACATACAGACCACCACCACCACACATACAGACCTCCACCACCACACATACAGGCCTCCACCACAACATACAGACCTCCACCACCACACATACAGACCTCCACCACCACACATACAGACCTCCACCACCACACATACAGACCTCCACCACCACACATACAGACCTCCACCACAACACTTACAGACCTCCACCACCACACATACAGACCTCCACCACCACACATACAGACCTCCACCACCACACATACAGACACCACCACATACAGACCTCCACCACCACACATACAGACCTCTCCCACCACCACAACAGACCTCCCCCACCACACATACAGACCTCCACCACCACACATACAGACCTCCACCACCACACATACAGACCTCCACCACCACACATACAGACCTCCACCACCACACATACAGACCTCCACCACCACACATACAGACCTCCACCACCACACATACAGACCTCCACCACCACACATACAGACCTCCACCACCACACATACAGACCTCCACCACCACACATACAGACCTCCACCACCACACATACAGACCTCCACCACCACACATACAGACCTCCACCACCACACATACAGACCTCCACCACCACACATACAGACCTCCACCACCACACATACAGGCCCACCACCACACATACAGACCCACCACCACACATACAGACCACCACTACCACACTTACAGACCTACACCACCACACATACAGACTTCCACCACCACACATACAGACCACCACCACACACATACAGACCTCCACCACCACACATACAGACCTCCACCACCACACATACAGACCTCCACCACCACACATACAGACCTCCACCACCACACATACAGACCTCCACCACCACACATACAGACCTCCACCACCACACATACAGTCCTCCACCACCACACATACAGACCTCCACCACCACACATACAGACCTCCACCACCACACATACAGACCACCACCACCACACACACCGACCACCACACATACAGGCCTCCACCACCACACATACAGACCTCCACCACCACACATACAGACCTCCACCACCACACATACAGACCTCCACCACCACACATACAGACCTCCACCACCACACATACAGACCTCCACCACCACACATACAGACCACCACCACCACACATACAGACCTCCACCACCACACATACAGACCTCCACCACCACACATACAGACCCCACCACCACACATACAGGCCTCCACCACCACACATACAGACCACCACCACACACATACAGACCTCCACCACCACACATACAGACCTCCACCACCACACATACAGACCTCCACTACCACACATACAGACCCACCACCACCACACATACAGACCTCCACCACCACACATACAGACCTCCACCACCACACATCAAAAGCTTTGCTAGATGGTGTTGTGATTGCGAAGTCGGATTGCGAAAGGTAAGTGGATCTGGGAGTTATGATTAGTAAGAATTTAAATTTGCCGACGAAAAGGATCAATGCATAAATGTTCGTAATATAAATGTAAAGTTCAAATCGATACGACACTTGGATTTATTAATCGCAGCGTTAGTAACAAGACACCGCAGCGTGTAACAAGACACCTGTGTGGTTCTCAAGCTATATCTTGCTCTAGTTAGGCCCCATTTAGATTATGCAGTTCAGTTTTGGTCGCCATATTATAGAATGGATATAAATTCACTTGAACGTGTCCAGCGTAGGATGACTAAGTTAATTCCCCAAATTAGAAATCTTTCATATGAAGAAAGATTAACAAAGCTTAAGTTGCATTCACTGGAAAGGCGAAGAGTTAGGGGTGACATGATAGAGGTTTACAAGTGGATGAATGGACATAACCGGGGGGATATTAATAGGGTATTAAAAGTATCAACACAGGACAGAACACGAAACAATGGATATAAATTGGATAAGTTTAGATTTAGGAAAGACTTGGGTAAATACTGGTTCAGTAACAGGGTTGTTGATTTGTGGAACCAATTGCCGCGTAACATTGTGGAGGTGGGGTCCCTCGATTGTTTCAAGCACGGGTTGGACAAGTATATGAGTGGGATTGGGTGGTTATAGAATAGGAGCTGCCTCGTATGGGCCAATAGGCCTTCTGCAGTTACCTTTGTTCTTATGTTCTTATGTTCTTATGTTGTTTATAATATATATAAATGATTTAGATTCAGGTTTGAGTAGCAACATTTGCAAATTTGCCGATGATACGAAAATCGGTAGGGAAATTAATTCGGAGGAGGACTCACTATCACTTCAAGTTGATCTAGATAGGGTTTTGAAATGGTCAAAGGATTGGCAGATGCAGTTTAATGCTGATAAATGTAAAGTTCTGAGGTTAGGTAATGATGATAGAGTTACAAGATACGAGCTAGATGGTGTTGTGATTGCGAAGTCGGATTGCGAAAGGGATCTGGGAGTTATGATTAGTAAGAATTTAAAAACAAAAGGATCAATGCATAAATGTTCGTAATAAGGCAAATCGGACACTTGGATTTATTAATCGCAGCGTTAGTAACAAGACACCTGGTGTGGTTCTCAAGCTATATCTTGCTCTAGTTAGGCCCCATTTAGATTATGCAGTTCAGTTTTTGTCGCCATATTATAGAATGGATATAAATTCACTTGAACGTGTCCAGCGTAGGATGACTAAGTTAATTCCCCAAATTAGAAATCTTTCATATGAAGAAAGATTAACAAAGCTTAAGTTGCATTCACTGGAAAGGCGAAGAGTTAGGGGTGACATGATAGAGGTTTACAAGTGGATGAATGGACATAACCGGGGGGATATTAATAGGGTATTAAAAGTATCAACACAGGACAGAACACGAAACAATGGATATAAATTGGATAAGTTTAGATTTAGGAAAGACTTGGGTAAATACTGGTTCAGTAACAGGGTTGTTGATTTGTGGAACCAATTGCCGCGTAACATTGTGGAGGTGGGGTCCCTCGATTGTTTCAAGCACGGGTTGGACAAGTATATGAGTGGGATTGGGTGGTTATAGAATAGGAGCTGCCTCGTATGGGCCAATAGGCCTTCTGCAGTTACCTTTGTTCTTATGTTCTTATGTTCTTATTATGCAGTTCAGTTTTGGTCGCTGTATTATAGAATGTATATAAATTCACTTGAACGTGTCCAACGTAGGATGACTAAGTTAATTCCTCAAATTAGAAATCTTTCATATGAAGAAAGATTAACAAAGCTTAAGTTGCATTCACTGGAAAGGCGAAGAGTTAGGGGTGACATGATAGAGGTTTACAAGTGGATGAATGGACATTAGAAGGGGGATATTAATAAGGTATTAAAAATATCAACACAAGACAGAACACGAAACAATGGGTATAAATTGGATAAGTTTAGATTTAGGAAAGACTTGGGTAAATACTGGTTCAGTAACAGGGTTGTTGATTTGTGGAACCAATTGCCGCGTAACGTGGTGGAGGTGGTGTCGCTCGATTGTTTGAAGCGCGGGTTGGACAAGTATATGAGTGGGATTGGGTGGTTATAGAATAGGAGCTGCCTCGTATGGGCCAATAGGCCTTCTGCAGTTACCCTTGTTCCTATGTTCCTATGTTCACATACAGACCACCACTACCACACATACAGGCCTCCACCACCACACATACAGGCCTCCACCACCACACATACAGACCTCCACCACCACACATACAGACCACCACCACACATACAGACCACCACCACCACACATACAGACCACCACCACCACACATACAGACCTCCACCACCACACATACAGGCCTCCACCACACATACAGACCACCACCACACATACAGACCTCCACCACCACACATACAGGCCTCCACCACCACACATACAGACCTCCACCACACATACAGACCACCACGACCACACATACAGACCTCCACCGCTACACATACAGGCCTCCACCACACATACAGACCACCACCACCACACATACAGACCTGCACCACCACACATACAGGCCTCCTCCACCACACATACAGACCTCCACCACCACACATACAGACCACCACCACCAAACATACAGGCCCACCACACATACAGACCTCCACTACCACACATAGAGGCCTCCACTACCACACATAGAGGCCTCCACCACCACACATACAGACCACCACCACCACACATACAGACCTCCACCACCACACATACAGACCTCCACCACCACACATACAGACCACCACACATACAGACCACCACAATGTAATGTAATGAAGATAGGTGTAGGGAGCAGGAGGCCAGATACAAGGTATCATCTGGGAGAGGAAATTCTTCAGGAGTCAGAGAAGGAAAATGACTTGGGGGTTGATATCACGCCAGACCTGTCTCCTGCAGCACATATCAAGCGGATAACATCAGCGGCATATGCCAGGCTGGCCAACATACGAACGGCATTCAGAAACTTGTGTAAAGAATCATTCAGAACTTTGTATACCACATATGTCAGGCCAATCCTGGAGTATGCAGCCCCAGCATGGAGTCCATATCTAGTCAAGGATAAGACTAAACTGGAAAAGGTTCAAAGGTTTGCCACCAGACTAGTACCCGAGCTGAGAGGTATGAGCTACGAGGAGAGACTACGGGAATTAAACCTCACTTCGCTGGAAGACAGAAGAGTTAGGGGGGACATGATCACCACATTTAAGATTCTGAAGGGGATTGATAGGGTAGATAAAGACAGTCTATTTAACACAAGGGGAACACGCACAAGGGGACACAGGTGGAAACTGAGTGCCCAAATGAGCCACAGAGATATAGAAAGAACTTTTTTAGTGTCAGAGTGGTTGACAAATGGAATGCATTAGGGGGTGATGTGGTGGAGGCTGACTCCATACACAGTTTCAAGTGTAGATATGACAGAGCCCGATAGGCTCAGGAATCTGTACACCTGTTGATTGACGGTTGAGAGGCGGGACCAAAGAGCCAGAGCTCAACCCCCGCAAACACAACTAGGTGAGTACAACTAGGTGAGTACATACAGACCACCACCACACATACAGACCTCCACCACCACACATACAGACCTCCACTACCACACATATAGACCATCCCCATCACACATACAGACCTCCACCACCACACATACAGACCACCACCACCACACATACAGACCTCCACCACCACACATACAGACCACCACCACTACACATACAGACCACCACCACACATACAGACCCACCACCACACATACAGACCCACCACCACACATACAGACCCACCACCACACATACAGACCCACCACCACACATACAGACCCACCACCACACATACAGACCACCACCACCACACATACAGACCACCACCACACATACAGACCTCCACTACCACACATACAGACCACCACCACACATACAGACCACCACCACACATACAGACCTCCACTACCACACATACAGACCTCCACTACCACACATATAGGCCCACCACCACCACACATACAGACCACCACCACCACACATACAGACCTCCACTACCACACATACAGACCACCACCACACATACAGACCACCACCACACATACAGACCCACCACCACACATACAGACCCACCACCACACATACAGACCTCCACTACCACACATACAGACCACCACCACACATACAGACCTCCACCACACATACAGACCTCCACCACACATACAGACCTCCACTACCACACATACAGACCTCCACCACCACACATACAGGCCCACCACCACCACACATACAGACCACCACCACCACACATACAGACCACCACCACCACACATACAGACCTCAACCACCACACATACAGACCTCAACCACCACACATACAGACCACCACCACCACACATACAGACCTCCACCACCACACATACAGGCCTCCACCACCACACATACAGGCCTCCACCACCACACATACAGGCCTCCACCACCACACATACAGGCCTCCACCACCACACATACAGGCCTCCACCACCACACATACAGACCTCCACCACCACACATACAAACCTCCACCACCACACATACAGACCTCCACCACCACACATACAGACCACCACCACCACACATACAGACCCATCCCACCACACATACAGACCTCCACCACCACACATACAGACCACCACACATACAGACCACCACACATACAGACCACCACACATACAGACCACCACCACACATACAGACCTCCACCACCACACATACAGACCTCCACTACCACACATACAGACCACCACCACCACACATACAGACCTCCACTACCACACATACAGACCACCACCACCACACATACAGACCTCCACCACCACACATACAGACCACCACCACCACACATACAGACCACCACCACACATACAGACCCACCACCACACATACAGACCCACCACCACACATACAGACCACAACCACCACACATACAGACCACCACCACACATACAGACCTCCACTACCACACATACAGACCACCACCACACATACAGACCACCACCACACATACAGACCTCCACTACCACACATACAGACCTCCACTACCACACATATAGGCCCACCACCACCACACATACACACCACCACCACCACACATACAGACCTCCACTACCACACATACAGACCACCACCACACATACAGACCACCACCACACATACAGACCCACCACCACACATACAGACCCACCACCACACATACAGACCACCACCACACATACAGACCTCCACCACACATACAGACCTCCACTACCACACATACAGACCTCCACCACCACACATACAGGCCCACCACCACCACACATACAGACCACCACCACCACACATACAGACCTCCACTACCACACATACAGGCCCACCACCACCACACATACAGACCACCACCACCACACATACCTCCACCACCACACATACAGGCCCACCACCACCACACATACAGACCTCCACTACCACACATACAGACCTCCACCACCACACATACAGGCCCACCACCACCACACATACAGACCACCACCACCACACATACAGACCTCCACTACCACACATACAGACCACCACCACACATACAGACCTCCACTACTACACATACAGACCACCACCACACATACAGACCCACCACCACACATACAGACCACCACTACCACACATTCAGACCACCACCACCACACATACAGACCACCACCACACATACAGACCACTACCACCACACATACAGACCACCACCACCACACAGACCACTACCACCACACATACAGACCTCTACTACATAAGAACATAAGAACATAAGAACAAAGGTAACTGCAGAAGGCCTATTGGCCCATACGAGGCAGCTCCTATTCTATAACCACCCAATCCCACTCATATACTTGTCCAACCCGTGCTTGAAACAATCGAGGGACCCCACCTCCACAATAAGAACATAAGAACAAAGGTAACTGCAGAAGGCCTATTGGCCCATACGAGGCAGCTCCTATTCTATAACCACCCAATCCCTCTCATATACTTGTCCAACCCGTGCTTGAAACAATCGAGGGACCCCCACCTCCACAATGTTACGCGGCAATTGGTTCCACAAATCAACAACCCTGTTACTGAACCAGTATTTACCCAAGTCTTTCCTAAATCTAAACTTATCCAATTTATATCCATTGTTTCGTGTTCTGTCCCGTGTTGACACCTTCAACACCCTATCAATATCCCAATATTGTTACATATTGTAACAATGTTACAATATGTCTTGTTCATCACGAGCATACATTTCATTTCTTCCATAGAAGTGTTCCCAGTTGTCTATGAAAGATATTGCATTTGATTTGCAATATCTTTCCAGCCGGCAATTGACACCAAGTGCCCTCGATATCCATTCATTTCCCCCCACTCCCTTTCTTGGAAGAATGCCACATATGATCGGGATTCCTCCCTTGCTCCTAACTAACTCTATGGCTGTTTTATACCTCTGTATACCACACATATACAGACCTCCACTACCACACATACAGACCTCCACCACCACACATACAGACCTCCACCACCACACATACAGACCACCACCACCACACATACAGACCCACCACCACCACACATACAGACCCACCACCACTACACATACAGACCCACCACCACACATACAGACCACCACTGCCACACATACCACCACCACCACACATACAGACCACCACCACACATACAGACTACTACCACCACACATACAGACCACCACCACCACACATACAGACCACCACACATACAGACCACCACCACACATACAGACCACTACCACCACACATACAGACCTCTACTACCACACATTCAGACCTCCACTACCACACATAGAGACCTCCACTACCACACATACAGACCTCCACCACCACACATACAGACCACCACCACCACACATACAGACCACCACCACCACACATACAGACCACCACCACCACACATACAGATCTCCACCACCACACATACAGACCACCACCACCACACATACAGACCACCACCACCACACATAGAGACCTCCACCACCACACATACAGGCCCACCACCACACATACAGACCTCCACTACCACACATACAGACCTCCACTACCACACATACAGACCACCACTACCACACATACAGACCTCCACCACCACACATACAGACCACCACTACCACACATACAGACCTCCACCACCACACATACAGACCACCACTACCACACATACAGACCTCCACCACCACACATACAGGCCCACCACCACACATACAGACCTCCACCACCACACATAAGACCCACCACCACACATTCAGACCTCCACCACCTCACATACAGACCACTACCACCACACATACAGACCACCACCACCACACATACAGGCCTCCACCACCACACATACAGGCCTCCACCACCAAACATACAGGCCTCCACCACCACACATACAGGCCTCCACCACCACACATACAGGCCTCCACCACCAAACATACAGCCTCCACCACCAAACATACAGGTCTCCACCACCAAACATACAGGCCTCCACCACCACACATACAGGCCTCCACCACCACACATACAGGCCTCCACCACCACACATACAGACCACCACCACCACACATACAGGCCTCCACCACCACACATACAGACCACCACCACCACACATACAGGCCTCCACCACCACACATACAGGCCTCCACCACCACACATACAGGCCTCCACTACCACACATACAGGCCTCCACCACCACACATACAGGCCTCCACCACCACACATACAGACCACCACCACACATACAGACCACCACCACACATACAGGCCTCCACCACCACACATACAGATCTCCACCACCACACATACAGACCACCACCACCACACATACAGACCTCCACCACCACACATACAGACCTCCACCACCACACATACAGACCTTCACCACCACACATACAGACCACCACCATCACACATACAGACCACCACCACAACACATACAGACCTCCACCACCACACATACAGGCCCCCACCACCACACATACAGGCCTCCACCACCACACATACAGGCCTCCACCACCACACATACAGACCACCACCACACATACTGGCCTCCACCACCACACATACAGACCTCCACCACCACACATACAGACCACCACCACCACACATACAGACCACCACCACCACACACATACAGACCTCCACCACCACACATACAGGCCTCCACCACCACACATACAGGCCTCCACCACCACACATACAGGCCTCCACCACCACACATACAGGCCTCCACCACCTCACATACAGACCTCCACCACCTCACATACAGACCTCCACCACCACACATACAGACCACCACCACCACACATACATAAGAACATAAGAACATAAGAACAAAGGTACTGCAGAAGGCCTATTGGCCCATACGAGGCAGCTCCTATTCTATAACCACCCAATCCCACTCATATACTTGTCCAACCCGTGCTTGAAACAATCGAGGGACCCCACCTCCACAATGTTACGCGGCAATTGGTTCCACAAATCAACAACCCTGTTACTGAACCAGTATTTACCCAAGTCTTTCCTAAATCTAAACTTATCCAATTTATACCCATTGTTTCGTGTTCTGTCCTGTGTTGATACTTTTAATACCCTATTAATATCCCCCCGGTTATGTCCATTCATCCACTTGTAAACCTCTATCATGTCACCCCTAACTCTTCGCCTTTCCAGTGAATGCAACTTAAGCTTTGTTAATCTTTCTTCATATGAAAGATTTCTAATTTGGGGAATTAACTTAGTCATCCTACGCTGGACACGTTCAAGTGAATTTATATCCATTCTATAATATGGCGACCAAAACTGAACTGCATAATCTAAATGGGGCCTAACTAGAGCAAGATATAGCTTGAGAACCACACCAGGTGTCTTGTTACTAACGCTGCGATTAATAAATCCAAGTGTCCGATTTGCCTTATTACGAACATTTATGCATTGATCCTTTTGTTTAAATTCTTACTAATCATAACTCCCAGATCCCTTTCGCAATCCGACTTCGCAATCACAACACCATCTAGCTCGTATCTTGTAACTCTATCATCATTACCTAACCTCAGAACTTTACATTATCACAGCATTAAACTGCATCTGCCAATCCTTTGACCATTTCAAAACCCTATCTAGATCAACTTGAAGTGATAGTGAGTCCTCCTCCGAATTAATTTCCCTACCGATTTTCGTATCATCGGCAAATTTGCAAATGTTGCTACTCAAACCTGAATCTAAATCATTTATATATATTATAAACAACAGAGGTCCCAGGACAGAGCCTTGAGGCACTCCACTTACAACATTTTCCCACTCTGACTTGATTCCATTTATACTAACTCTCTGTTTCCTTTGGTATAGCCATGCCCTAATCCAGCTTAATATAGCACCCCAATATACCATGAGACTCTATCTTTTTAATCAGTCTTTCATAAGAACATAAGAACATAAAACAAA